>MU225001.1:2109482-2139071 GCA_018584345.1 Thuja plicata | reverse complement strand
GTAATAGTTACATTAGGAAAGCTTGATGAAACTGTATATTTCATATTGTATTAGTGATAGTATAGTATGATAATGTAGTATTTTGCCATCAATGCCAAAGGGAGAGATTGATGACATGTAACTGATTGAATGTTTGAAGATGTTAAGTTGATTACCAAAATGCAGAAGGATAATGTAAGACAATAAATCGGTTAATGGATTGTATTGTCATTGATGTCATCTTGATATAATCTAATTGGTTATATACAAAGTGTCAAAGAACTCAGAGAATCAGAGAGATAAAGATTATGCTTTCTATAATGCATAAAAGACAAGTATTCACTATGTGACTTCAAACACCAATGGTCAGTAGAACCCGACAGATAGAGATCACTGACAATCAAGTCACCGTGATGCTCGAGCAAGAAAACTGATGAGCATTAACGACGAGCAGAATCACAAGCATACCCAATGGCCAGAAACATAGTGTAAACCAATGGATAAGCCTGAAGGAACTGAAGTGTTGACTGACACTATTAGAGAGTTAAAATTGAAAATAACTGAAGTTCACAAATGACAAAATATCTAGTTGGCAGAGCTAAATATAGACTTAACTGGCTGTTATCATTGTTTTTATCAACAAGATAAGCCAGATTTAAGTAAAAGATTTAAAATTGATTTTGTCTAGTTGGAAAGAAGATCTCAGCGAGATAAAACATGATTTTTGCTTTAAATCTAATTGGCAAGAATTGTGGATCATGCCAAGATCAATAAAATCAAGAACCTCACAATGGTGATATCATGTCTATAAAGAGAAAAATAAATTCATTACAAATTGGTGTGGGGAGAGAATGAAAAAGAGGATTCTAAAGAGAAACCGATGAAGAGAAACTTCATACAATGCTGATCAATCAAGCTGAGGAAAGACCTAAAGAATTCTACGGACACTGAGCAATATAGCACCACATCACTGAGCAGAATCAAAGTGGAGCAAAGGTATAACAGATATATATTGATTAGATTATTTTATGAGATTACAATAGATTTGAAAATCTACAAGTACAAGTTGTATATGTGAACAGATCATATTGTTTCAGTTTTACCATTGATTGATAAAGTCTCTTACCTGATCGAGATTTAAAGATCCTTTCTATATCGAGATACATCCAATGGAGTATCAAAAAGTTTGATCATGAAGATAACATGCGATGCCAGATACCAATTGACAGGCCAAGTGAGTGTTTGATCAAAGATGGTAGCATAAGATGCCAGATATCAAGTGACAGACTAAACTTTTAAATCCTCTAACAAGGTCACACCTAACAGTGTGTTTGTAACCTTTAATAGGGTTGGCTCTTCACTGAGCTCACTTCAGAAGAGTGAAAATTTTGGGTTATCGGTCCCAAGTGGTTTTTCCCTTAATAGGGTTTCCACGTTAAAAATCCATGTGTCAATGTGTCTATGAGTCATTACTTTAGTGTTTTTCATTTCACATAACTTGATTGGATTGACTGGTATACTCTAGATAATTTACTGTCTATCGGTAAATTAACAGACTATTTTTTGGTAAACATACAATAGAAGGTTTTACAAAGAATTCTAATCAGTAGTAAATTAATAAAAGTATTTGGAGGCATTCATTTTAAAGGACTAAAGATAACTAGAGGTAAAATATTGTGGTACTAAGTTTTAAGGGTTGATTATTGGAATATTTTTGAGGCCACTGATTCACCCCCCCCCCCCTCCTCAGTTATTACTAACATATTCTTCTTAATAGTTTCAAAATAGGATAATAAAAGGGGAG
Organism: Thuja plicata; assembly: GCA_018584345.1. Classification (NCBI taxonomy): domain Eukaryota; kingdom Viridiplantae; phylum Streptophyta; class Pinopsida; order Cupressales; family Cupressaceae; genus Thuja; species Thuja plicata. The sequence goes on along the minus strand of MU225001.1, from coordinate 2,137,288 downwards.
CAAAGCACTCTTGAAGGGGGGGAGACGAATGCAGAATTATTGTTATGCTTGGAGGATAGGAGAGTGAAAATGGAGTTGCAACTTTCTTCAACAATGGTGGAGGTAAAACTTGGTAGGACCCTTGCCCAATCATCCTTATGTCGATGTATTTGTGTTTTTTTGATTAGTTGTTGTTCTTATCATAGTATTGTGAAGAATCTTCATTTTGATGTACATTGTATATGTGATAGTATTATGATAAACCTACATCCTTGTGTGTACATGTTATGTATTTTTGGGGAGGGATTTAGATTTGGGTTTTGAATCCCTTAATGAGAAACTCACCCCATGTGTGGGGATTGAGTGAGTTGAGGATTTTGTGGGGGGTGTGTTTTTATTGGGTATGAGTACCCACGTGATTATTTGTAGGAGATATTTGTTGGGTATGAGTACACATGTGTTTCTTTATTGGAGATATTGTTGGTTATTTGAAGGATATAATTATTGGATATGAGAAACCATGTGTTCTTGAAGGAGGTATATTTTGGGTATGAGTACCCTCTTGGTTTCTTGGGAGTATATACATATGGCTTGTTGTGAAGCATGTGTATTTTGGAAGGTGTGGGTGTGTATCAGAGTTTTGGTGCCTTATGAAGATGTGAATTGTATATTATAGAATAATGGGAGCTATTACCTTTCCCCACAACTATATTCCTCACTCCCCCTTTTGTGGATCTCTATGTAGAGCCTTTGTGTAGAATTCCTACCTAGGATGTTGTTATATCTTTTTGGCTATGTATTGTGGTTTCTTGTTGAGTCAAATGTTGTATACTACTTGTTCACTATACTATCTCCCCAAGCTCAAGGGTGGACTATTCTCAGTCGTATGGTTGGGAGGTGAACGAATTCCCATTGGTCAAGGAAAAACATTTTCTAGTCTTATGTGCAGGTTTAAACTTGGAGATCCTTATCTATGAAGAGGAAATAAAACTCCTTGTTCTCTTCTATAAACAAATTTTAAATTAGTAGAGCACAACCAAGAAAAAATCATGCGTTCCTCATGATTTAGGATGGATGAATTGACAACACTCACCTTAAAGTATCTTTTTGTATACCTGGGTTAGGTACCATAGCCCTACAAATGAATGTACATGATTTGCTTCTATGGGAGTAAATCACTTATTCTAACTATTATAAACACAAAGATCCAAAAATAAAGCCAAGTGAAAGGTGCATACATGTCCTAGTTTTTAGCTGGTGGAATTATCTTAAATATGATTTTGTATACCTTCTACTTCGTGAGCTACTTCCATGATGAACAATCTCTTCCTGGGGTTTAAGGTTTTTTACATGGATATTCACAAAGAACTATGTGAAACTTATGTAAGGGATATTGATAAATCATTGGTGAGAAGAAAAAATATAATAATAATAAATATCAATGAAAGTGTGAGACCTTTGTTCTCATTTTGTTTTACATGCATACTTCGGAAGTTCTTTCTCAAATGCGATATGTTATTGTGCCTCTTATGTTATGTCATGAAAGTAGAAAAAGTAAATAAAATGAGAAGTATTTTAGTGAACAACAATGTTTCTTTTGATGGACATTTAATACAGTAAGCCATATAAGCCATATGTGCTTGACGATGGTCACAAATGGGTGTAAGTGTTTCATATACATTAAATGAAATAGCAAGGCTGGATAGTTAGACTAGAGAGAGATAGCTCGAATAAATGTATGGATAATGCTTTTGTAGATCTTCCATGAGAGACATAAATGCAAAGAAATAGCCAAGAGGGAATCCTGGGTAATTGCATCGTTTAGTAAGAGAATTGTATGATTGTAAGCCTCATAAATCTACATAGATTGTTTCAGCCTCAATCCTTGAAGAGATTATGTTTACACTAAGTAAAAGTAGGATCATAATACTCTATCCTATTTAATGGAACAGAAGTACTCTCCATGCTAAGTTGTTAACAATAATAATAAAACAAAACAAAAAATATTGCAATGATAAGAATAAGACTCTCTGTAAAGCGACAATAACTATTAGAAAATCAGATGTATTGGATTATCACCTAGCAACTAGTAAATATTGTCATTTTTATTTCCATTATTGTATGTTCAAAGGATGTTTTTCAAAGAAAAAGGTAGTAGTAGCCTCTGATTTCTATTCAGATTCACGAATCCTATCGCATTCTGTCGACCAAATGAAAGTTTCTGATCTATTCCTAATAATAACAATCATGTCCTTTAGGCGTCCAACTTGCTAGCCATTCAAAAAGGTATAAGAATAGGGTCCTCGAACGCAGAAGGAGAAAACCCATGCCAACCATAGTGACCTTGGGGAAATCTCTTCCCCTTACTAAATACTCTCCCCCACATAGCATCCCAGAAACACAAACAAGTTGAGCAGGTTAATACTGAAGGACAAAATAATTAATAATAAAATATTTTTAAAAAAATATTCTCTTTATTGCAAGCTCGGGGTCAAGGAAGAGTTTAGGGAAGGAAACTGCATGTGGTATTGGCAGACTTGCTTCCCTCCTTTGTTGCTGACATCCATGGTAATTCCTTACTACCTCCACACAAAGAGAAGAATGCATAAATTTTAGGGCTGATTTAGAAAATGGACCCAAATAGACCATAAATCTATGGTGCAGAGTGCAGGTCGCATCTTCCTATGTTGCTGCTAGTGAAAATGTCATTCCATTAGGAGGAAAAGTGATTAGAGTTGCAACATATTCTAGATGGACTCCAAAATCCATTTAATATGGTTTAAGTGCCTAACTCAAATTTCACACACACTCCTCCTAGAGCATGCAAATAGTTGGCAGGTAGGGATTAAGTCTTCCATTTCAAAATGGACGATAAACTTTATCAAATCTAGTTCCTGGACTTTAATGCCTTCTCAATAATGTATAATGTGGAATTAGACAAGACTTCTTGGTTGATATATATTATGATTGGTGTTCAAATAAGTTGGGGCACTTGCATGGACAATTAAATAGCATAACTGTACCCCTATGAATGTACAACAAACCAGAGGGAAGTAAATATATTGAAAAAGGAACAATGTGGTAGTAAGGCGCACATGTTTGGTGCATCCCTAGCAAGATAATAATTAAACACCATGGCTATCCCGATAAATAATCACATGCAATACATCAAATGGTACATTGAAAAATACGATCTAAAATTTACAACTTAAACATTTCTCTTAATTTTCACAAACTACTTGTGTATCCTTTTTGAAATGGAGGTAGAAAAATCAAACTTAGTGTTTTCCATGAAAATTTGACTTTTTGCATCCATGTACTTTAATGGAATTGGGATATTTTCTTCTACATGCCCTCCCAATGGCATATAGAATATTAAGTTCTAATGGAGTAGTAATAAAATGTCCATGTCGAAGGGTTCTACTTCATCACTATTAGGAGTTTTTACATATTTATTATTATAACCTTTGAACCTGTTTTAGGGAGTAGCTATGCTTCTAAAACTATTCCTATGCTTCTAGTATTTTTCTTTATTGATGCAACGAGTTTACTATGTTTTGTATGTATACCTTATGGCAAGACATTTTGTCAATTAGTGCCAAAACACTTAGTCATTTATATGGATATAGTGATGACCAAGCCAACAACTTGAAGTGTTACCCGAGCTAAGAAGTTGCAGTGTCGACCGAGCAATTAGTTTCAAACAGTATCACCCGAGTCACCAGTGTTACCCGAGTGGCATACTATCTCCGAGTGATCAATGTGGTCCGAGTACCCAGTGTCAACCGAGTGTCAGAGTTGTCAGTTCACTGTTTCGTCCGAGTGTCAGTATATCACCCGAGTGGATTACTGGACTCGAGTATCAACATTGGGCTGACTTAGCACATATTGTTTGATACCAATTAAATATGATAAATAGCCGACTTGTGGAGGTAATTGATTTGGATAGATATATATGTAAGGTACTTTATTTATCCAAATGTAGTAGATGGATATATGAATCAATTACACATGCGAAAATGAAGTGGTAGATTTATTAGAAGGCTGCAAAGGTATAAAGGAGCAATAGAGACTCATCTATCACATTCAGGTGATCAGTATTACTTCAAAGGATCTTATTCAACAAATCAGAGTTGCATAGAAGATCATTCATTGGTTCATCCTAACAGGTGTATCAGTAAAAATCCTTTACCAGGGTGGACTTTACAATACTTCACAAATCTCCTAACAGAGTGCATACTTAACTCTATTGTATAAATCCTTTCACAAGGTGGACCTAATATTCCTTATTTCTCCTAAAAGGGAAGACCATCAGAAGTGGTCAATTGTAAGCTTTAACCGACCAACTTTATTACTGTGGTACTAAATCTTGTGGGTACCATCCCCACCCTAGTTTTAATTTCTATTTGGAAGGTTTCTGGGTAACCAAATATTGTGTCAATTGCTATGAATGTTTATTGCTTTTCTATTCCATGCATGCAATTAGATTAGTCAATCTAATAAAGGATAAAAGAGAATAAGTTTTATTGGTTCCTGATTCACCCCCCCTCTCGTTCACCTAGCCTACAATATATTTCCAACAATTGGTATTAGAGAAAAGGTTCTCTTATGACAAATTTAATAGCTTGAGAAAAGATCGGAGGCAATGGAAATATATAGACTGGAGAAAACCATTGAAAATGAAAAGATAGATCTACAAGTGGTCATGGATCGAATAAAAAAACTCAAGGAGTAGCTCTCTCATTCCCTGAAAAGAAAAAAAAGATTTAGTAGTGCAAATGAATGACAAAAATTACATAGAATAAAGAATTTAATATTTATGAAAAGAAAGAAGTTGATGTAGCCATTGAAGACCTACTTGCAAAGAATCTCAATTTACATGAAGAAGTTAGAAAGTTGAAGAGAGAACAAAAAATTCATTCAGTCAGAATATGTGAAGTCATGGAACAAAAGAACTAAGCAGAAAATGATAGAGATATGACACAAGAAGATAAAAGATTGCTACATACAAGATTAGTGGAAAAAGAAAATGAAATCCATAATTTATCACTTTAGCAAGCAGATATGATAAATCAACTCAATAGTGCAAATCAAGAAGTTATCAATTTGAGGACTGAAAATGAAAGACTGCAAAATGATCTCACTACTGAAAAACAAACCAATGAGAGTATGATGAATTCACAAGTAAGCATGGATCAGTTGATAGAGAAAAATCAATTTAGACATCATGGACAGACTAGATTAGGTTATACTGAACAAGGTGAATCCTCACAACAAGGAGCTCAAAAGAACAAGAAACCTACATATAATCATTGTGGCAAGTTAGGGCATACATCAAATAAGTGTTGGAGCAATGGAAAGTCAAAGTTTAATGGTAAATGCTACAGGTTCAACAAACATGGACATAGGGCAAGTGAATGCACTAAGAAACCTAAGTTTGAAGGAAAATGTTTCAATTGTAACAAACAAGGTCACAAGTCTTCCGAATGCAAAAATAAGAAATGGAACCCTGCTGAACAATGAGCTAAAACAATTTTTGGTTGGGATTACAACACATGGAGAAGATGTTTTAATTGTGATGATTATGGGCACATTGGTGCAAATTGTGCAAAGACTCATCTCAGAAAAAGGAATCCTACTAAGAGGTGTTATGTATGCAAACAACTCAGTCATCTAAGAAATAATTGTATGAATAGAGAAAAAGTGGGTACTGGCTTTGAGAAAGGAAAATAAATTTTTTTTGAAATCAGAACTTAGATGAGTTAGCATTGGGTAACGAAGTCTCCTAATATTTCAGACCAAAACAATTAAGGATCAAATGGCACCCAAAACAGTGAATTGGGTGGATCCACCATCTCTGAATAAAGATGCAAGGAGACAACTAGAACTATGCACATAAGCTATCATACATCAGTCCCAGATATGCTAGCAAGTCCAAATCTGCATATTGATTCACTGGGAAACATTATGGTTCTAATCGAGTCAAGATCTCAGTTACATCTGAGTTACTCAGGTTTAACTGAGTTAAGTCGGGTTATATGGTTTCAAAGATGCAAAGTTAGTTTTCATCGAGCTTCTGAGTAAGCTTGGGAGAACTACCCAAGTTATGATAGCTACTATGTATAGAGCATTTAATGAAAACCTATGGTGAAATTTATCATAAATGGTGAAATCAAAGGGTTATTGTTTACCAAGTTTTATAGTTTGTAGAGTGATTAGCGACTTAAGAGCGAGTTTCTGTTTGAAATATTTAGTAGCAGTGAAGTTTCATCAATCCTTTGAGTGTTATGGCATCTTCATCCAGCAATAAGATCAAGAAGGGATCCGAGATGTTAGTGAGGAATGTTGTCTACGAACCACCAAATTTCAAACTTCATCCAATGATTTTAGAAGAGATAAATCCAATGGGAGCCCATTCCCAAATTCCTCCTAAGGTATTGTTGATTCACGATATTAGAGATTTCTATCATTGCACCATTCAACAGCTAGGCACATTAGAGATGAATCAAGCATATGAGGCACTTTGTGTGGGTGGAAACCTGAAGCTAGAACACAAGCACCTTGAAGTCAAGGGTTTAACCCACATCTTGCATATGTTGAGGAACTTTTAGATAAATTGGATTAGGTTTATTCTAAGCCATGTTCATGACATGCATCTCTGGTTGGAGAAACCAATGAAGATCACTAATATGATGGTACACCAAGTGATAGGGTACCCAATGCTTGACAAACCTAAAGCAACCAAAACCCTACCCCGAGATGACCTAGCCAAGAAAACTCTTGCAGAGTGGGATGGAAGAGGCATGAAGTTGAATGGATTCACTGACATGGAGCTAAAGTTTGAAATTCATGTGATTGCACATAAGATATAAAGTCCAAGCCGACAAAATTGTGTTCCATGTGAGGCCGTGGAGTTGGCATACAAAGTGGTGAAGAACAATCTATCATTCAACCTTTTTGAGTTGCAGCTCATCCAACTGAGCAAAAACATGGAGAGCATCCGGGCATCCAAGACCAATTCGTGTAAGTTTGGTTCACTCTTGGTCTGCATATTCTTTTATGTTCAAAAGTTTTTCCCTTCAAAAGACAGAGTTGTATGGAAGAAGGACATGCCTATAATTTATGAGATAAATGAGTTTATAGAAGAATTGGGAGATAATTTTGAAATAATCATGGATGCTTACAATAAAAGTTTTAGAGAGAAAATGTAGAATAGATTCATAATTCCCAAACATTGGTAGAAGACTATAAGGATGATATATGCTTCCTAGTTGATTGTGACAAAGTATAAATCCTAGCAGTCAAGCCTAGGGTTGCATGGGTGAAACCTCTTACATATGAGGTTAACATAGATGAGACCAGAGATATTATTGAAGCTATTGTAAATGAGCTTGTTGATCCTAAAACACCATATTTTGGTACTTAAGAAGAAGCTAAGGGCAGATATCATTGGAAATTGATATTCCTAAAATCTTGAAGAGAGGAAGAAAGAGAATAGAGAATTTTGGAAATAAATATGGCAAGCCATCATACTCTCCTCCAATCACTAAAAGCAAAGATGATGACATAAAGGTAGAAGAAGAAGAAACTAAGAAAGAAGAGGAAGAGTTAGAAGCATAGCCTCCTAAGAAGAGGAAGAGGCTAGCCCCCATGAAAACACCAAATTTCTCTACCCCTATCTTCACTGCAAACAAACTAGAATATCTAGAAGAAAATTGATAATGCCTAAAGAAGATGAAGAAGAAGATACAGTTACTTTCACGAATCCACCACCTACCTTTGAGTAGAAGGTTAAAGAATTGAAAGAAGGTAGTGTGGTATGTGATCTCTTAAATCACTAAAGTATGCTTCTAGAACCAAGGATGAGCAGAAGATGATTGAGGATGCATTAGTAGAGAAGATGGCAAGATGGAAGTATGATCCATTTGAATTGAAAATCCATATGAGTGAAGACCTTGTCAAGGAAATCACCATTCACTAGCACAATGCAGTTTAGATTGAAAAGGACATCAGGAAGCAAACCTTGAAGAAAGTCATGCCTACTATGACTGATAAAGAGGTAAAAGATGCTATGTCTAAATATGAGAATAATCACACTTCAAGGTTTAGGAATTTTCAAATCTTGAGCAAGAAAATAGAGGATGTTGGGAAGACTACAAAAAAGTTGTGGAAGACAATTTTTTATAAAAAGGGAGATGATAAGATAGAGAAACAAAGTACAGACCCTCATGTACATGATAAAGATGAAGAATTACCTGAGGTTCAGACCATTGAAGAATATAATATAGAATAGATAGCTATAGAAGTGATGGCATCCCTGCCCCAATCACCTATTCAGAATATCTTATCTCCAGGAAAGGAAAAGGTCACAGAGTCTACATCAAGTTTAGTAGGAACTAAGCATCAGGCTCTACCTAATACTGGGCCAAGCCAAACCGAGTCACTGAAGGACATTGTGAATGTTTCTATAGTTGGTACTAATTCTATAGTTGGTGCATTAAAAGTTAATGACCTACTTCAGCTAAACACTGAGGACAAGGATGAGGATGGAAAAGGTAAGGAAATCATTCCTTCACCTAATCCCAAGGTCAAGGGTAAAGAAAAGGAAACAATTACTTATGAGGTTGACCTTGAGGAATACATTGTGATTCCAAATTGGGATCTTTCTAGCCTGACAGCTGAGCAGATGGACATCCTTGGGGAGCTATGAAAGAAAAGAGCAAAACAATAGAAGCTTTGAGCTGAGAGGAAAAGGAACAGAGTACTACAAGACATCAAAGGTATATTCCTTGATTCACTAGAGATTGAAGTCAATTAGGAAGAATCCATAATGGACCAACTTGTTGACATAGTTCACAAGTTTAATCATGATCTTAGTGGATAGGAGAAATTATTACAGAAGGCATAAAGAAACTTTGAGAATAAGGTTCTAGAGAATGTTGCAGGTAAGATTGTAATAGATCAAGAAAAGCTAACCACTATCATTAGCTCTCTAGAAACCACTGTGAATAATGTTGTGGAATTATTTGTAAAGTTGAGTGACACTTCTAACTTTACCATGGAAATAAAGAACAAGTTAACAAAGATTGATAATGATTTGAAGGCAAGTGAAATCCAATTGGCACTGTTGGAAATATATCGAGGCTAGGTGATTGAGAGGGGGGGGGCGTGAACAAGGAACCAATAAAAATTATTCTCTTTTATCCTTTATTAGGTTGTCTAATCTAATTACATGCATGGAACATGAAACCAATAAACATCCATAACACTTGACACAATATTTGGTTACCCATAAGCCTTCCAAATAGAAGGTAAAACTGGGGTGGGGATGGTGCCCACAAGATTTAGTACTGCAGTAATAAATTTAGCTGGTCAAAGCTTACAATTAACCACTTTCGATGGTTTTCCCTATTAGGAGCAATAAGGACTATTAGGTCCACCTTGTGAAAGGATTTATACAATACAATAAAGAATGCACTCTGTTAGGAGATTTGTAAAGGACTATTAAGTCCACCCTGTTAAAGGATTTTGACAGATACACTTGTTAGGATGAACTAGTGAATGATCTGCTATGCAACTCTGATTTGCTGAATAAGATCCTTTGAAATAATATTGATTACCTGAATGTGATAAATGAGTCTTTGTTGTTCCTTTTTACTATTATAGCCTTCTAATCAATCTGTCACATCATATTTGCATATCCAAACTCATACTTATTCTGCTTCTTACTACTACATTTGGATAAACAAAGTATCTTACATATATATATATATATATATACCAAATTAATTACCTCCATAAGTTAGTTACTTAACATATTTAATTAGTATCAAACAATATGTGCTAAGTCAGCCCAATGCTGATACTCGAGTCTAGTAATCCACTCAGGCGTTATACTGCCACTCTGGCGACACAGTGAATTGGTAACTTTGGCACTTGGGTGACACTGGGTGTTTGGGTCACATTGATCATTCAGAGATGGTATGCCACTTGGGTAATATTGGTGACTCGGGTGATACTTTTTTGAACTAACTGCTCGGTCAACATTGCAACTACTCGGGTTACACTTTAAGTTGTTGACTCAGTCAACACCGTATCCATATAAATGACTAAGTGTTTTGGAACTAATTGACAACATGTCTCTCCATAATGTCTACAATCTCCCCCTTTGGCATTAGTGACAAAAACACTTATCATACCAAAAATTCTGATCAAACTGCTGAGTCAAAACTCTCCCTTACCATGTGCTTGGGAACTTGCTTTGTTTTGACAACTGCTCTGTAAATCGGTTACAACTGACTTTGTTTTTTATTTTTCAAAATTGTTTTTGTAACTCTGCTATATATATATATATATATATATATATCTTCCTCTTCTTTGTACATGTATTTCCTCATATATATACATATATATATCCTACCTTTCTCCCTTGTTTTTGACACAAATGCCAAAAACCATATCTACAAGGTAATACCAAAATATGAAAGGAAATCACAATGTACCTTCAAAATTTGAGACAAAGTCTTGTCCCAATTGTCTTGCAACACCTTCAGGATGTGCAACTCAATCTGAATTTCTGCTGACAACTCCATCATAAGCTCTGCAACTGAAAAGTTTTTATCATGGATGAGTGTCTTTGCATGAGCAATACGTTTCTACATGACATCCATATGAGGAAGGAGTTGGATTTGTATAGATGTTAGAGATTCCCTTGTTCTTCATTCTTCCCTTAGTAGCTCTACCTGTAGATCATTCAAATACTTGATCTTTACAAAATGTGTTGACCTTGAATTTGGATCAAGTGCCAACTGGCTTGCACTTGCCTTCAAATCATTGTCAACCTTTGTCAGCTTGTTCTTAATTTCCATGATAAAGTTAGAAGTGTCACTCAAATTTACAAATAATGCCACAACATTATTCGGAGTGGTTTCTAGAGAGCTAATGATATTAGTTAGCTTCACTTGATCTATTGCAATCTTACCTACAACATTCTCTAGAAACTTATTTTAAATTTTTTTTTTTGCCTTCTGCAGTAATTTTTCCTTTCCACTAAGATCATGATTAAAATTGTGAACTATGTCAACAAGTTGGTCCATTATGGAGTCTTCCTCCTTGACTTCAATCTATAGTGAATCATGGAATATACCTTTGATGTCCTATAGTACTCTCTTCCTTTTCTTCTTAGCTCAAAGCTTCTGTTGCTTTTTATCTTTTATTCCATATCTCCCCAAGGATGTCCATCTACTCAGCTGTTAGGTTAGAAAGATCCCAATTTGGAATCACAATGTCTTCCTCAAGGTCAACTTCATCAGTAATTGTTTCCTTTTATTTACCTCTGACCTTGGGATTAGATGAAGGAATGATTTCCTTAGCTTTTCCATCCTCATCCTTGTCCTCAGTGCTCAGTTAAAGTAGGTCATTAAATTTTAATGCACCAACTGTAGAATCAGTACCAACTAAGAAAAATTCACAGTGTCCTTTTGTGACTCAGTTTGTCTTGGCCTGATAGTAGATAGAGCGTGGTGCTCAGTTCCCACTAAATTTGATGTAGACTCTATGATCTTTTCCTTGCTCGGAGATAAGATTTTTTGAATAGGTGATTGGGGTAGGGATGCCACCACTTCTGCTGCTATCTGTTCTGCATTAGATTCTTCAATGGTCTGAACCATAGGTAATTCTTCATCTTCATCCTATAAAAGAGGGTCTGTACTCAATTTCTCTATCTTATCATCTCCCTTGTCATAAAAAATTATCTTCCACAACTTTGTTGTGGATTGCACAACATCCTCCATTTTCTTGCTCAAGATTTGAAAAGTCCTAAACCTTGGAGTGTGATTATTCTCATATTTAGTCATAGCATCTTTTAACTCTTTATTAGTCATAGTAGGCATGACTTGCTTCAAGGTTTTCTTCCTAATGTCCTTTTCAATCTAAACTGTATTGTGCCAGTGAATGGTGATTTCCTTGAGAAGGTCTTCAATCATATGGCGTTTCAATTCAAATGTATCATACTTCCAACTTTCCATTTTATCTACTAATGTATCCTCAATCATCTTCTGCTCATCCTTGGTTCTGGATGCATACTTTAGTGATTTGAGAGATCCCATACCACTACCTTATTTCAATTCTTTAACTTTCTGCTCAAAGGTAGGTGGTGGCTTCTTGAATGTGACTGTTTCTTCTTCATCTTCTTTAGGCATTGCCAATTTTCTTCTAGATCTTCTGGGTTTGTTTTTAGTGAAGACAGGGATAGAGATCTCTGGTCATTTCTTGGGGGCTAGCCTCTTCCTCTTCTTAGGAGGCTCTTCTTCTACCTATTCATCTTCTTTCTCAGGTTCATCTTCTACTACCTTTATGTCATCCTCTTTACTTTCAGTGATCGAAGGAGGAGAGTCTGATGGCTTTCCATACTTATTTCCAAAGTTATATGATCTCTTCTTTCCTCTCTTCAAGATTTTAGGAATCTCAATTTCCAATGGTATTCCACCCTTAGCTTCTTCATATGTACCAAAATATGGTGCTTTAGGATCAACACACTCATTTACAAGAGCTTCAATGATGTCTCTGGTCTCATCTATGTTAACTTCATATGTAAGAGGTTTCACCCATGCAACCCTAGGCTTGATTTCTTGGATGATACTCTGTCACAGTTAACTAGGAAGCAGATATCATCCTTATAGTCTTCTACCAATTGTTTGGTAATTCTAAATCTATTATGCATTTTCTCTCTGAAATTGTAAACAATAACCCTTCCATTTCACCATTTATGACAAATTTCATCATAGATTTTCATTAAATGCTTTGTACATAGTAGCTTTCACATCTCGGGTAGTTTTCCCAGACTTACTCGAAAGCTCGATGAAAACTAACTTCACATATTTGAGACCATACAACCCGACTTGACTCAGTTAGAACCATAATGTGTGCTAGTGTATCAATATGTAGATTTGGACTTGCTAGCATATTTGGAACTCATATATGATGGATTGTATGTACAGTTCCAGTAGTCTCCTTGCATCTTTATTCAGAGATGGTGGATCCAACAAATTCACTATTTTGGGTGCCATTTGATCCTTCATTGTTTTGGTCTAAATTCTCAGAAGACCTCCTTACCCACTACTGACTCATCTAAGTTCTGATATCAGAAACTTTTGCTTTGCATTTCTCAAAACTAGTATCCACTTTTTCTCTGTTCATACAATTCTTGCTTAGATGACCAAGTTGTTAACATACATAATATCTCTTAGTAGGAATTATTTTTCTGAGATGATTCTTTGCACATTTTGCACCAATGTGCCCATACTCATCACAATGACAACATCTACTCCATTTGTTGTAATCCCAACCAAAAATTGCATTAGCTAATTGTTCAGCAGGGTTCCACTTCTTAGTTTTGCACTTGGAAGACTTATGACCTTGTTTGTTACAATTGAAACATTTTCCTTCAAACTTAGGTCTCTCAATGCATTCACTTGACCTATGTCCATTTTTGTTGCACTTGTAGCATTTACCATTAAATTTTGACTTTCCATTGATCCAACACTTATTTGATGTATGCCCTATCTTACCACAATGATTACAAGTAGGTTTCTTATTCATTTGAACTCCTTGACATTAGTTTTTCTTTCAGTATTGAGATCATTTTGCAGTCTTTCATTTTCAGTCCTCAGATTGAAAAGTTCTTGATTTGCACTATTGTGTTGATTTATCATATCTGCTTGCTGAAGTGACACATGATGTATTTCATTTTATTTTTCCTCTAATCTTGTACTTAGAAATCTTTTGTCTCCTTGTGCCATATCTCAGTCATTTTTTGCTTGGTTCTTTTGTTCCATAACTTCACATATTTTCACTAAATGAATTTCTTTTTCTCTTTTTAGCTTTCTGACTTCTTGTAAATTGAGATTTTTAGCTTCAACTTCTTTAGAACTTCTTTCTTTTAATAAATCTTCAATTCTTTCTTCTATGTAATTTTTGTCAATCATTTGCACTGTTAAATCTTTTCTTCTTTCAGGGAATGAGAGAGCTGCTCCTTGAGTTTTCTGATTTGATCTTTGGCCACTTGTAGATCTATCTTTTTATTTTCAATGGCTTTCTCTAGTCTGTATATTTCCATTTCCTTAGATCTTTGCTCAAGTTGTTAAACTTCTAATAAGAGAACCTTTGTTCTGATACCAATTGTTGGAAATATATTGAGGCTAGCTGACTGAGAGGGGGGTGGGGTAGAATCAAGAACCAATAAAACTTATTCTCTTTTATCCTTTATTAGATTGTCTAATCTAATTTCATGCATGGAACAGAAAATCAATAAACATCCATAACACTTGACACAATATTTGGTTAGCCATAAACCTTCCAAATAGAAAGTAAAACTGGGGTGGGGATGGTACCCACAAGATTTAGTACTGTAGTAATAAATTTAGTCGGTTAAAGCTTACAATTGAGCACTTCTGATGGCCTGCTCTTTTAGGAGCAATAAGGACTATTAGGTCCACCTTGTGAAATAATTTATACAATACAATAAAGTATGCACTCTGATAGGAGATTTGTAAAGGACTGTTAAGTCCACCCTGTTAAAGGATTTTGACTGATACACCTGTTAGGATGAACCAATGAATGATTTTCTATGCAACTCTAATTTGCTGAATAAGATCCTTTGAAATAATACTGATCAACTAAATGTGATAAATGAGGTAGATCTAGAACATGTGAGATTGTGACCAATTTCCCCCAGTTTGGATGTAAATTTTGTGGCCAGGATTCCTCTTGAGTGATTGTTGCTATGATGTCTCCTACCTCTTGAATGGGCGGTTGTTCTAGCAAAGGAGTGTGAAGATCTAGAACATGTGAGATTGTGACCAATTGCCCCCAGTTAGGATGTAAATTTTGTGGCCGGGGTTCCTGTTGAGTGATTGTTGCTATGGTGTCTCCTACCTCTTGAATGGGCGGTTGTTCTAGCAAAGGAGTGTGAAGATCCTGTGGTACCTCAAAACTAGGTATGTAGTGTTCTCCTTGATATTCAGGACTCTCTGTACCAATATGTAGTAATCTCTCATAAGGCCATGGTTCTGATATTATCTCATCTATTTTATCACTCCATTTTTCAAAAGGTGGACTCTATTTTGAAGTAGGTTTGTTGGATTGAGTGTTAAAGCCCAATCCTATTTTATCTCTGTTGAGGCGGAACTCCATGGGTATGGGTTCAATGATCCCTCATCCTGTGCCATTCAGAGGTCATTTTCCTTTGTAACCCATTTGTTTGAGGAAATCATATCCCTTTCCATATTGCTCTGGTGATATCTTCACATGTTTGACCTCAGAGTCCACTGGTTCTCCTTTGTAAAGCCAGTCCAAGACTGCCTATTCTTCTCTGTTATCTGAAGAAGATGTGGATGCTTTTATCATGCCAGTTTCCTTGTGTACTTCTGTCTCTTTGAGTGCTAGAGGTGTGAATGTTGGTGACAGTTTTCCATAGGATCTCGGTGATACTGGCAGTTCTGTCAGTGAAGGAGTCAGGTCCAGCTTGTACTCTCCCATACATGTTTCTTGAAGTTTCAATGTTTTGCTAAAACTCTTCATAACCATGTCCTTGGTTGTTTCATAAGCAACTGCGTCCATAGCCTCTTTATTGTGTGGGATCATGCTACCTGCTTTGATATTGTTGCAAGTGTAGTTGGCATCTGCAGGAATTGTCACTTCTATCCCATTATGTGGGAACTTGATGCATTGGTGATAAGTGGACAGTACAACTTGCATCTCGTGAATCTATGGTCTGCCCAGTAGAATATTTTAGGCCAGGGGTAAATCCAGAACTTGACATATGACATCCCTTTCAATCGGCCCAACTCTGATGGGTAGACAAATAATACCTCTAGAGGATCTTTCTTCCTCATCATAAGCTTTGATGGTTATCTTATTTCTAGACTCAATTTTTTTCTTTGAGAGGCCTATCCTCCTGACTAAATCTAGTGTACAGATATTCAATCCAGCGCCTCCATCTATCAACACATGTCTAACACATGATCTATGAATAAGGACTTCAATATGGAGGGGTTGATTGTGTGGATGGGTCAATGACTTGTCATCTTCTTCAGAGAAGGAGAGGTAGTGTGGTGCTGAGATATGATTGACCATCGCTTGAAATTTTTCTATATCTATATCTTTTGGAACATTAGCAGCATGTAGAGCTTGTTCTAGGATTTCTCTATGCACCGTGGATATCTTGAGAAACTCAAAGCTGGAAATTATGGCAGCGGTTCGTTGCAATTGGTCTACCAAGTCATATTTTTCTCTAGGGATAGTGACCACATGTTTTGTTGCTAGTTTAGGAATAGTGACAATAGGAACCTTGGATGTTGATGCTGGTGTCAGTTTTGGAGGTCCCTTGATTGTAACCTGTGCTTGGATCTGGGTTACAACATTTTTGGAGGATGAAGCACCTTTAATTGTGATCACATTGATGGATTCAGTTTTAATGTTGAGCATATTGATCACATTATCATGTTTGGAATAGGTGTAGTTTATCTCATTACCTTTTCCCTTTGGATGTTTCTCCTTGATTGTAATTAGGAAAGGGTTTGTTGAATGCTGTGTGATCTTCATTCGTAGTGTGTCCATCCACCTTGATCTTACCTCCTTCAATGAGGTCTTGGATAACATGTTTCAGTTTGAGACAATTATTAGTCTTGTGCCCCTTGTTTTTGTGGAAGATACAATAGGAGTTATCATCCCACCACTTGGGCTTGACCATTGGTTCCCATGGTTTTGAATCAGGAATCATAAGAAATTTTTTATCCACCAATGTTTTTAAGATGGTCTCAAGAGGTTCCCCCAAAGGAGTGAATGTTCTTTGGGGTTTTGAAGTCCATGTGCATCCTTTGTCATTATCATTGTTCATTTTGGGGATGGGAGGTGCTACTTTAGCCTCTTTGCTTGCTTGCATGCCATTGGTTAGATTGAATGCTTCGGGTTTATAATTAATGTTAAAGGCATCAACTACTCTCTCATTAACAACATTCTTGTTTTGTTTCCACCATTTAGGTTTGCAGTTGGAGCTACTGCCTTTGTTTTCATTTTGAAGGGTGATTTCCCCCTTTTTGACCATGACTTCCTCAATGCGAGGGGCATTTTTAATCATTCTATTGAAGCTAGGAGAATCTTGCATTTGTAGAGCATAGCTCAATTCAGGTATGATATTATTGACGAAGATTTCCATCTTTTCTATTTCGGGAATGACCCATGAATATCGTGCAAAAATCTTCCTCCATCTTTGTAGGAAGTGTGTAAATGATTCTCCAGTTTTTTGTTTGGTATTACATAGATCCATCATAGTTACATCATGTTGGATGTTCTAGGAATAATGTTGAATGAACCGTTGCATCAAATCCTTGAATGTTTTGACCTTAGGGTTCAATTTTGAAAACCACTCCATGGCGTTACCTCCTAGACTTCCTAGAAATAGTCACATGAGGTAAGTGGGTTCGTGCATGTACTCAATGCTTAGAGCACAGGATTCTCTTACATGGTCATGTGGATCAATTTCTCCTTTGTACTTGTCATACTTTGGCCTTGCCACATTAGGAGGAAATGGGATCATTGTGATACTCTTATCGAAAGGAAATGGACAAATAACTTTCAAAGAGTATTTTGTTTTAGGTTTGTCCTTCTCTTGTTTGAGGTTAGTGAGCTTTGTTTGCATTAGATTGAGCTATTTGGTGAGAATAGATATCGGGTTTGGTACCTCCTTTTCTTTGAGGTCATCCACATTATAATCCTTGGGTAGCTTGACACCTGAGGATGCTAAATGGAGGAAGTATTTCTCTTTATCATCACCAATTATTCGTTCTAATAGCTTGTGAATTTGTTTACTTTGTTTGAGTTTCTCATACTCATCTTCAGGGATCTCTTCTTCACTATCTGACACAAATGGATTATGTTCAAACTTGGGTCTTTCTTCTTCTTCTTCTTTCGTGCCTTCGGATTGTGCTTGTTTGCCATCATTATAACCCTCAAAAGCCTTGCTCCATTCGTTAGCATGGCTATCCATTGGAGGTGAATCTAGATCAAAAAGGGAACCATGAGAAGTTTCCCCTTGGAAGTGTGGTGTTTTAGGAGGCACTTTTGATCCTTTAGTTGTGTACTGGTTGCGTCTTGTGTTAACCATGAAGTTCATTTTTCAACTTTGTTAACGTTTCCCAATAGTGCAAGTGTGGTTTTTCAGATTGTTCAAGTGGGTGTGTCTAGGTAGAAGTAACTATTTTATTTGTTAGTGGATGTAAATGATTCCAGTGTCAGAGGGTTAGAATTCCCTGATAGTGAGATGGGAATCAAGTTGTTGATAGAAAATGGATAGACCACACATATTGAACCGATCGTGAATTACTGACTATGCATGCAAGGTGGATGTTTTGAAAGTTTTTGAAAATAACAGCAGGGAGACCAGAAGAGACAATAGGGACCAGCTAAAGAGCAAAAAGGGTACCTAAATCAACCGAGACTTCCTAGGAAAAACTGCTAGAAATGCCCACTATACTGAATGTGAGCTCCCAGATACGAGCCTCTGATGGTACCAGATGTGATCCTAGAATCTGGATGCGACTATATGCTGACTAAATGTGATCCAATGCACCAAATGTGATCCTAAACCCTGAATACGACTTGGGAAAAATAAGATGCGATCTTATGATGGTCTTATTAATTTTGGTCAATTTTGAAAAATTTATTTTTCAAGTGCGTGAAGGTGTTTGTTTCTAGATTTCGTCAAGAGGTGTCATAAGGTGTGAAAGACACTTGTACTCCAGGGTTTGAAATTTTTTGATTGTTTTGAGGAGCTTATCTTTTTAGTGATCTTTTGAACACGTCAAACAGTTTTGCTTTGTTAAGGGGTGAAACAAACACTCTTTTTGTCCTATTTTCTAGGTGGAGGATGAAAATCTTTGCTCATTGACTTAGGTACACACTCAAATGCTAATCAGAATACAACCATCACCAAGCACACAATGGCTCCAGTCATGATGTTGTATTAGCCGACTCCAAACGCAAGTGAGGGCACGATATGACGAGTGTCCTCAGGCAATTACTTTTTGCCTTGCACAAAGATTATCACCCTTTCGGGGATGAATCGAGTATTCTTTCAGTTGGATTGTTGTAGATTATTGGGCAATCCATTCAAAACTATCCCCCAAAGAATTGCACAAGGAAAAATTGAGGCGTATAGCCTTATGAGTACCTGAATATATATAGTCTCGAAAGAAAGATTCAAGTGGCTCCGCTCTATATATACCCCGATATGTTCAAGGAATGATGTCAAAATTCCAAGAACAAAACTAGTTCCGTCTTCCAAGGCTTTGGCCTACAAGGAAGCAACTATTTATAGTGAGTTGGAAGGGTCGGCGTAAGACCTGTCCTCACTTGGGTCGTTCTCGAGAGATTTTTTCCTTAATCGGCAGGCCCTCTACTGTTTAAAGATTGGTAACCAGGATTGGTGAGCTTAGGATTTCTAGATTTCTGATTCTTCAAAAGAAGAAGAGCATACTCTCCTAGTCCATGCCATTTTCTCCCCAAACACTTAAAACAAAATTCTTTCCCTTAAGCTATGTTGAGCTTGATTTAATTGTTCATATTTTAAAGAAAATAGAAAGGGAAAGTTTGTTTTGTTCAATTAACCACAAAATTTAGCGAGTTTGTGTTGTTCAATTTCTGATCCAAAAGCAATTAAATGATGTGTTGTTCATTGAGCCCACATATTTAGTGCTTTATTTTGTTCAATTACTGAATCTGAAAAGAATTATATGATTTTGTTCATTGATCCCACATGATTTAGTGATTTGTGTTTGTTCAATTTCTATCCCCAAAATGAATTAAACAGTGTGTTTGCTTGTTCAGTTACCCCCAATTTTGTCACAAATGATCAGACAACGTCCGACTTTCTGATTTTCCTCAAGAGGAAAAGAGCATAATATCTAGTTGTTTTAGCAAGTGGAGAAATGGTCTTAAGTTTTTGAAAAGCAAATAAATAGAAGTCAAGATGGGGGTGGTTTGGCAACCTATAAAAACCACGTTAGTATCTGTTTAATCCAACTCCATGAAAATTGCCAAAAATACCTGCAAACACTTGTTAATCTGTAAGATACAAAAAGCACAACTTGTCAGACTTGTTAGGATTAGGCAAATGAAGTAGACAAGCTTTTCAACCAAATGCGAGCCTAAAATCCTACTGAATGCGATATAGTATCCGGGATGCGAGCCTATTCACCGAATGTGAGCCCTTGCTGACCAGATGTGAGCCAAAACCAAAAATGATCTAGGAAATCCCGGATGCAAGCCAGAATTTATGTGGTACAATGGCGTATCTGGGATGCGATCCTGCAAGATTAAATGCGATTCTGTGATCGATTCCTGAGCATGCAAATTGACAAGAAAGTGTTAGAAAATGAGGCTAAATTGAAATTTGAGCCCCACGGTGGGCGCCAGAAATGTGCGTGTGTATTTGGGAACATTTTGAAAAAGACACAAACACTCAATAAGTCATTTTATTAGTTCAAAACGGTTAGACAAGCATGTAAAACCACCTAATATCGACCTATTGCTTGCTAACTAGGAAGAGTGTAATTAATAACATATCAGCCCTTAGAATATGCTATAATCAGTGACGTATACAACCTAGCATGAACGATTTTTAGATTAAAAACAAGCTAAAAATATGATAAAGTATGCATTCTAGCTCTAAAAGTTGAAATGAAACAATGCAAAAGCATGGAATAATAAGTGAAATATGATTTTAGGATTAATCTAACAACATAACAATGCATTTATAATCTAAGGTGAAGGCTCCTTTACTCTCAAAAATGGCTTCTATTTATAGAAGAATGAGAGAGAGAGAGAGAGGGGGGACAAGATGAATTAATGAGTGAAGGGGATCATTAATGAAGATGTAAGAGCCTTTAATGCCCAAGGCATTAATAAGGCATGGGAGAGAAAGGCTTAAGGCATCTTCATTAATAAGGCATTAATGAAAGCCTTAAAGAGGCAAGGGAGGATGTAAGAGGATGGCTTGAGAAAGTGGACATTAAGGAAGTCAAGCTTGAGAAAGTGGACTTTTTCAAGTGGGTTGAGTTGCTAGGCATTCCCTAATGGAATGTGACAACATTAGGAGGTGGGTTAGGACTAGAATTAGGATTAGGATTAGATTAGCATGGGTGAATGGGTTGAGAAGGGTTAGAACCCAGGGTAGAAGTGGTTGAGATAGGTTAGGTTGGGGTTTAGGGGAATATTAATAAATGTAATAAACTTATTTAATTCATTTAGCAATATAGGAAATAATTATTTAAACAATGAAATTGCTTTTTAATAATTAGGGGGGACTATAGCCATTTTAATTAAATTAAATAGGCTAGGGGAATGGGTTATTTGCAAGTGGGTAATTGATTTAGGGATTTTATTTAATTCTTTTACAATTAAATACTATAGCCATATTTTATTTTGGTTTGATTTAATTGGTTTGAATTGATTTAAATCATATGGCTATAATAATTAATATAATTTAGTGATAAAAATCACCTAGGATATTAAATTGAATTAAAGAATTATGCCAAGTAGTAACAGGGTCGTTTGGACATAATCGAGGGTATGATCACACTTAGGGCAAATAGGGTCCATAGTTGGAGCAGACCGAATTTAGGTGGTTACACCTATAAGAACATAAAGGAAATCTAACACCAGAATCAAAAGAGGAAATGTTATAAGACAGGTTCATCAAAATATATATATGAAAATGATGAGAAAAGATAGGATGTAGATTGCTCAACAAGTTCCCTTAATAAATTAGGACTACAAAACCTCCTACAAAGGAATCTTATTAGCACAGCCAAGAAAATAAGGGTGCCAATGCATGATCAACAGAATGTAGGATTTTGGAATTCCAAAATGGCTATAACATGATATTCATAATAGAAGAAATAAAGTGAATAATAGCATATCTGATCTATGAAAGTAAGTGCAAGGGAGAAAGAATAAGAACAAGTGCACCTTGAAAGTGAAATAGGAATGGTACTTTGAATATGGATTTGACTATCGCCAGAATGTTGAAATTTTCTATAACTTCAGATTTGGGTTTCTAGGACCTATAGCTGTCTATTGTACAAATTTCAGTAAAAAAGTGCAGGAACAAGTTGAGATTCCAGGTACAAGTTGATAGGTCAACTTGTTCCCGACTGCTTCGAATCTAATAAAAACTTTTAAGGATCTGGAATTGTGTCTGTACCTTCCAGATCTAGACCTGCAACCTTGTAACTTGTTTCTGAACACAAAAAGAAGGGGAAGAATGTTGAAGGGAGGGATTTGCCTCAGTCAAACCCTTGTTTAGGAATCAACCTTTAAATGAAATTAAATACATGAAAATTGTGTTTTCATGTAGCATATGCTAGATCTAGATAATAAAGTGTATCATAGAATGTAGGATGCAATTACCTCTTATGATGTGATCAAGTATGTTGATGCAATAGCTTTGACTAAACACAAAAATCAAAAGGATATCATTTAAGAAAAAACCTCATGTATTAGATGTTGTAATTCGCCATAATATTTGAGTGGAGAAGAGAAGAAGAAAGCTTGATGAATGGATGTAGATCTCCTTCCTTGATTTCAAACTCCTTTTATTGGCCTCCAATAGGGGAAAGAAGTTAGATCTATAGAAGGAAACACCTTGATTGCATGAAGACTTGAATTCTTGATTTCTTGGATGCTTAGAACAATAGTTTGCATGATAATGGATGGATGAAAATGAGAATGAGAGATGTCCTTTTATACTTATTTTAGGGCCCAAATCAGATCCAGGCCAACCAAAAATCTCAAGCTTAGAGGAAAATCTGAGCATCGGGCCCTAGGCCAAATCTAGGCTCAAAAACCTAGGAACAAGTCAACTAGTCGACTTGTTCGAGGTAAAATCACCTGAAAATTTACTGGGGTATTTGGGAATGTGAGAAGGAGCAAAGGGAGAAAATGCAGGTTGGGAGGATGTCAGGACAGACTCCAAAATCTGAAAATAAATGGATGAGACCTAGGCGAGGAGATGAATTATGAGATTAGATGGAAAATGGGAAAATCATGCCTAGAAGAGAGAACCAACCTTGAGTTTAAGCAAGATTGAAGGAGGAGGACTCATATTTTAATAAAGTATGCATTTAAGTGCAATATATGGTCCTACCATATAAAACACACTAAAGTAGGCACAAAATGGCCCCAAAATGAGCACAAATTAAGTGCTTACTTTTTAGGACAATACATAGCAAACCATAAAACATATATGCAAACTAAGGTTACAAATATCAAAAGAGAAGATAGAAAGGAACTTGTATATGAAATCTTGGATGAAATTAAGAGGTCAATGTTGCTTGGGGCAACCTTGACCTGGGAAGGATGGATGCAAATGTAAATCATGTTTTTGGGATCACAATGTTGAGATCAAAATATTCCCCAAAAATTTCATCACAAAAGTGTAGGTCAATGTCAAGAAGAGCAACGTCGATCCTTCTTTTTTGAATTTGTAATTTATCTCAATTTGTAGGTCTCTATATGTTGAGTTTAATTCCAAATCCATGTCTTTCAATCATGTTGCCTACACATGCAAAAAAGAGAAAAATATTGGGTGTATTAGGGTTACCTAGGAGAAACCCCAATTTTGGAATTAATCATGAAATTGAAATATAATTGAATCAAAAACAAAAACTCTAAAGTAGAATGGTGAATCATATACCTTAGAGTTTTTGATGCAATGCTCTTTGAATGTGATCACATGTATTGATGTAATAACATGACATAACATAAATGAGATAAATCATAAAGACATGCTTTCATGAAGATTTTAGTTACTCGATACTCCACAATGCTTAGATATGACAACTTGAAGGAATTGGTGGGATGTGTAGACACCTAAAATTGTCCCATCATATGCACACAATATTTTTACCAATTTTAATCTTAATTAATTAAATAATCTCTATTATTTAATTAATTTGTGTCATCCTTCTAAATTCAAATTCAAAAATCATATTTCCCTCCAATTTCCCATAATTGAATAATTTTAATTATTTAATTATTTAGCATTCATTTGATATTCCTCTAATATTCCTCAATTATTCCTCTAATATTAATTAAATGATTTTTATTTTCTAATTGATTCCTTTTCTCCAATTTTAATTAAATAATTCTTATTATTTTATTAAATTAATATTTCTCATTCTTTTCCCCACAATTAAATAATTGTTTTAATTGTTTAATTATTAATGATTCTTTCTATAATTAAATGAATGCTTAATTTTTTAAATTATTCCATTTTCACAAAGTCAACTAAATTTGCTAAAAATAAATAAAATATGTATTTATTTATTCCCTCTCTTGTAAAATTAAATTATTTAATGTTGATTATATTCTTTAGTCTCACCTTTGCAACTCCTACTAACTAATAATTCTTCTCTTCAATCAAGTCAATCTTCTAATTCAGGTAGTCACTAATTTGTCTAGTCTCCTACCATGCAATCGGTTACATATTTATTCTTGTATCATGCAATCAGTTACATATCCAGTCTCTTGTCATGCAATCAATTATAAATCAATCAACCAAGTTATCTCATCAATCAAACCTATCATGTAATCAATCAATTATTAACCAGCTTGAGTAATATGTCTGATCATTCCTGACCATCCATCATCATTTTGTGCCTCTTAATCTAAACTATCAATTAGAAACCTGAAATCTATAAAATGAAGGCGATTCTTCGTTATTTTTACAACTACATTCTTGAATCTTTACTCTATCAATACTTGAAGATGAAAATATGAGAGCCGAAACCACAAAGAAGAGAGAGACAATAAATATTTATGGTGATATCTTGTGTGATTTTCATTTGGTCATTCACTATGTATTAGATTATCATGTTTTTCTTTCTTCCTTGAATTAGATAGGAACTTATTGTATAGAGTAAAACCTTTTATGGTTAGATTTGCTTAATCTCTTATGCAAGTGTTATTCATGATCCCTTATAGGATGAAATATCACCTTGGATGCTTGAGAATTTCTTGATGTTGAATGCTTGTTGTGAGATGTTGCAATATGAAAATAAATTGAAATAATGATCTTATATAGGGTTTTCAAGGTATTTCATGAATTAAGTCGACCTCCAACGGTCATATCAAGACATTAGGATTGAGGAATAGCTGATGAGAACTTAACACCAAAATATTTGAAATCAGGCCCAAATTGGTGGATCAAGGGCACCCCAAACACTATTGACTAGGTCAAGGGTTCCCTAAGTTCCCTTGACCTACCAAAATAGGGAAAATAAGTGGGAAATTAGGTGCACCAATCCCACAATAATATTTTGGATCACCATACAAAAATATGACATTAAATTTTAGTATTTCAGCCATAAATAGGCTTGGATAAGAGGTAGGAGACCAAAAAGTAGGATACCACACACTAAGGAAAGGAAATAAATGTGGTGTAAATTGTACAATGTTACAATTTATGATGTTATATTTATCCTCATTTTAGTATGAGTCTATAAGAGAGAGAGAGAGAGAGAGAGAGAGAGAGAGAGAGAGAGATCACTAAGTTCAAGGGAACAAGCCCCCAACCTTAGGATCTCAACTCATACAACCATGTTCAAAGAGACACAAAATACATACAAGGAAAAAAAGACACACAAAAGAGATTAGTACTTAAAAATTCTTCAAGTAAACTAGTTGAAGAGACCTTGATGCTCAAAATGTCTCAACTGCTAATATCATTATATCATTCTTAGAATGTTATTGCAAGAGAAAAAGTGGTTACATAGAAAGAGAAAGAGCACACCAAGGAATGAGATATAAAAACAATGATCCAACCAACTAGAAATGTGTGTTATGCTAATTGATGACATGTAACTGATTGAATGTTTGATAATGTTAAGTTGAAGATGATGCAAGACATTAAATCAGTTAATGGTTTGTATTTTCATTGATGTCAACTTGATATCATCTATATGGTCATATACATAATGTCAAAGACTTCAAAGAATCAATGGAATAAAGGTTATGCTTTCAGAAATGCATAAAATTCAAATATTCACCAAGTGACAGACTAGACCGGCAGAGTGCACACCATCGGTAAAGACAGAGATAAAGTCATAGTGATGCCCGACGAGCAAAAGACAGTGTTGACCAATGAAGCAGAATCAAAGGATGCCCGATGAGATAAAAATAGTGTTGCCCGATGAGCAATATCCAATGATGCCCAATTTACAAAGATCCCAAAGTTAACTGAAGTGACACTGATGAAACTGGCAGTTGTCACCGGTGACGAACTACATAATTGATCGACAGAACAAAGAGATCATAAAATGACAAAATATTTAGCTAGTAGAGCTAAAGGATAGACTTAACTGGTTATTTGATTTGTTTTAATCGGCCATAGTTAAGTAAGTGATTTGTACAGTTGGAAAGAAGATAACTACGAGATAAATCAGGAGTTAAAGCCGCAAATCAATTTGGCTAGATTGTTTTTCATGCCAAGAATAAAGAATCAAGAACCTAGAATTAAGGAATATCATGTCTATATAAGAGACAAGAATAATTCACTTCCACAAGCAATCAGATACATGGGGGAGTGAACTGATAGAAGATGCTGAAGAGAAACTGATGAAGGAAAAAAATTATGCAGTCTTGATCAATCAAGCTAAGGGAGAGCTAAAGAATTCTACAGACACCGACGAACAAAAAAGCACAACATCACAAAGCAGAAAGAGTTAAGTACAAAGGAATTGAATTGATACATTGATCAGAAATATATTGTAAGTAAATAGATCTGAAAATATGCAATTTAGTTGCATTAGAAATAGGTCATTTTGTTTTAGTTTAACCATTGAAGCATTAAGTCTCTTAATAGAGCAGGACTTAACAGTCTTCTGTAATTGAGGTATATCCTAACAAATTACCAGAAGGTTGACTCATGATAGTAGCATCGATCTTACCTAAAGCCTATTGACAGTCTAAGAAGGAGGCTGATTCAAGGATGGTAGTAATATTAGCATAAAGCCTATTGACAGTCATGAGACTGATTCAAGGATGGTAGCATAGATGCCAGATACTTAGTGACAATCTATGTATAAAAATCCTCTAACAAGGTCGCACTTAACAGTGTGTTTGTAACGTTTAGCAGGGTTGGCTCCTAATAGGGCTCACTTTAGAAGAGTGAAAATTTGGGGTACCGGTCCTAGTGGTTTTTCCCTTAACAGGGTTTCCACGTTAAAATCCTTATGTTATATGTGTATGGTTCATTACTTTATTGTTTTACATTTCACATATGCATTTATGGATTGATTGGTATACTCTGCATGTTTACTGAGTATCAGTAAATACAGTTTATTGCTTATCAGTTATCAAGGAGAATAAGGACAGACAAGGTAAACTGACAGACAGTTATTTGTTTCAAGTATTTCAAAGGCATGCATCTTCTAGGGACTTAATAATTGGAGAAGTATTGATTGGTGAATTAAATTGGATAAATTTTTTAGGCCACTGATTCACCCCCCCCTCAGTTATTACTAACAATTGGTATCAGAGCTTGTGTGCTTAGAAGGAAGGTTTTAAGACCTAAGTAAAGATCACAAGATGAACATACGAGATGTGCCCAAGTTGAACAAGGACAACTTTTCTTCATGCCAAGGCAGGATAAAGCTTCACTTATCAGGTATTGGAAATGATATTACTCAATACTTAGATACTGAATATGTGTTGCCTACAGGACCATTGACAGTAGATCAATTGAGAGTAAAGCATGAACATAACTGCAT
>MU225001.1:2088026-2105130 GCA_018584345.1 Thuja plicata | reverse complement strand
AGAGAATGTATCCATATTATCATTAGAAACTATTCATTATCAGATTACTCCAAACAGGGAGAGATCATATCCAAAGGGAGAGAATTTGTATAAAAGTTGCAAACAAAAGACAAAGACATCAAAGAAGCAGAACAGTAAAAAAGGACACAACACATCAGAAGAAGAAACAAGAAAGCTGCAAGAATCAAATCTGAGCTAATACAGAGCTCACCGACAGTCAGACATTTTATCGGTTATCAAAACAAACTATTTGGTAATTTGATGAATCTCAACAATTGTATTTCATATTGTATTAGAAATAGTATAGTGTGATATTATAGTATGTTGCCATCAATGCCAAAGGGATAGATTGATGACATGTAACTGATTGAATGTTTGATAATGTTAAGTTGAAGATGATGCAAGACATTAAATCAGTTAATGGTTTGTATTGTCATTGATGTCAACTTGATATCATCTATATGGTCATATACATAATGCCAAAGATGTCAAAGAATCAATGGAATAAAGGTTATGCTTTCAACAATGCATAAAAGTCAAGTATTCACCAAGTGATAGACTACATCGGCGGAGTGCACACCATCGGTAAAGACAGAGATAAAGTCACAGTGATGCCCGACGAGCAGAAGACAGTGTTGCCTGATGAAGCAAAATCAAAGGATGCCTGATGAGCTAAAAATAGTGTTTCCCGATGAGAAAGATCCAATGATGCCCGACGGATGGAGATCCCAAAGATAACTGAAGCGACACCAATGGAACTGGCAGTTGTCACCGGCGATGAACTACATAATTGACTGACAGAACAGAGAGATCAGAAAATGAAAAAATATCTAGCTGGAAGAGCTAAAGGATAGACTTAACTGGTTGTTTGATTTGTTTTAATCGACCACAGTTAAGTAAGTGATTTGTACAGTTGACAAGAAGATAACTATGAGATAATTCAGGAGTTAAAGCTGCAAATCAATTTGGCTGGATTATTTTTCATGCCAAGAATCAAGAATCAAGAAACTAGAATTAAGGAATATCATGTCTATATAAGAGACAAGCATAATTCACTTCCACAAGCAATCAGATACACGGGGGAGTGGACAGATAGAAGATGCTGAAGAGAAACTGATGAAGGAAAAACTTCATGCAGTCCTGATCAATCAAGCTAAGGGAGAGCTAATGAATTCTGCAGACACCGACGAACATAAAAGCACAACATCACAGAGAAGAAAGAGTTAATTACAAAGAAATTGAATTGATACATTGATCAGAAAGATATTGTAAGTAAATAGATCTGAAAATCTGCAATTCAGTTGCATTGGAAATAGGTCATTTTTTTTTAGTTTAACCATTGAAGCATTAAGTCTCTTAACAGAGCGAGAATTAACAATCTTTTGTAATTGAGGTATATCCTAACAGATTACCAGAAGGTTGACTCATGATAGTAGCACCGGTCTTACCTAAAGCCTATTGAGAGTCTAAGAAGGAGGCTGATTCAAGGATGGTAGTAAGATTAGCATAAAGCCTATTGACAGTCATGAGACTGATTCAAGGATGGTAGCATAGATGCTAGATACTTAGTGACAACCTATGTATAAAAATCCTCTAACAAGGTCGCACTTAACAGTGTGTTTGTAACCTTTAACAGGGCTGGCTCCTAACAGGATTCACTTCAAACAAGTGAAAATTTGGGGTACTGGTCCTAGTGGTTTTTCCCTTAACAGGGTTTCCAAGTTAAAATCCTTGTGTTATATGTGTATGGTTCATTACTTTATTGTTTTACATTTCACATATGCATTTATGGATTGATTGCTATACTCTGCATATTTATTGAGCATCGGTAAATACAGTTTACTGCTTATCGGTTATCAAGGAGAATAAGGACAGACAAGGTAAACTGACAGACAGTTATTTGTTTCAAGTATTTCAATGGCATGCATCTTGTAGAGACTTAATAATTAGAGAAGTATTGATTGGTGGATTAAATTGGATAAATTTTTGAGGCCACTGATTCAGCCATGGGATCATGGAGAAGAGAGAAAGGAAATACGAATTCCACAAGCTATCAAGCTAAGTTACATTAGGTGATCTATGAAAGAGAACAAATTCCATGGGACGAGATGTGTTATGTTATATGATCTATGTGAGAAGATACGGAAGGCTCGAAATAGCCTAGCAAGTTATGTTATGGTAGTTCCACTCATCCCGAGGGTGCCAAGGAGAGTCAAATAGTCTAGTAAGTTGTATTATGATACTCAAATCATCCTAAAAAATGGTTCCAATGAGAGTCAAGTAGTCTAGTAAGTTGTGTTATGCTAGTCAATGCATCCTAAAAATTGATGATTTAGGGAGAGTCAAATAGTTTAGTAAGTTGTGTTATGTTGTTACTCAAATCATTCTAAAATATTGATGCCAAGGATAACCAAGTAAAAGAATTATCTACAAGGAAAGCTCTGAATTGGTGCCAAGAAGAGTCAAATAGTTTAGCAAATTTATGTTGTAGTAGTCAACTCATCCTGAAAAATCAATGCCGAGGATAACCAATTAAATAATATTCTGTAGCAAATCCACAAAAAATAGTCGGTGCCAAGGGGAAAATAGATTCAAATAGTCTAGCAAGTTGTGTTATGCTAGCCAACTCATCTTGAAAATTTGTGCACATGGAAACCAAACAAAGCATTGTTTATAAGGAAATCTACAAATTAATGCCAAGGAGAGTCAAATAGTCTAGCAGTTGTGGTATGCTAGTCAAATCATCCTAATTTTTTTGAATGAGGATAAAAAAACAAAGTACGATGTTCGTAAGAGAATTTTGCAACATCTGAATAAGGATAACCAAACAGAGGGCGTTGTTCATAAGGAAATATTACAATATTTGAAACACAAATGTTGTATATATGTCCCCAACTTAAGATGACAATGTAGGACTTTGATGGATTCTTAAGGAAAATAAAAATATAGATAAACACCTCCATCACCAAGGAGATATCCTTTAAGCAACAATATACATGCAATCCAAGCTAGATAAGGCATAACTATTTTGAGGCAAGGAAGAGATAATTATTAAAAATATATCTTTCAACAAGTGTAAAAAAACCTTTTGTGGGATGCACAATGAACTTGGATAAGGATATATTTTTCTAATAACATCTAACTCAAGATGAGATCATTAACAAAGATAACATCTTTGACTAAGAGAAGGGAAGGGGAGCAAGAATCTGCACCTTCCATATTGCTGGGTAAGGGGATTCTTGGTGAAAGATAGCACACTTTCTACCTTAAGTGAGATATCATTTATAATATAAATACACTTTAAAGTAAGGAATAGGTTGTAATTGGGGATGTATACCTCTTGAAAGAGAGAAAATCATAATGAAGAACAAACAATTCTACACATGAAAGGATATCATTTATAAAAAGATACAACTCAACAATAAGAAAGTGGATCCTTAAGAAGGATAGAAAATTGAAACACTATTGTTTCTCCCCAAGTATGGAGACAAGGATAAGAAAGGCTATTATGTTGCTTGAAAAGTATGATTGTACATGAAATTATACCACCATGAATTCCAGTATCCCCAATGAGGTAAATAACAATGTCACATGGTGTGGAGAAACATAATAGGAAAAAGGAGTGCTAAAGCACAAATTTTGGATTGAGAAAATGTATGAGATTAGTTTTAATATGAATAATATCTCTATCATGTAAATCTTGGAGAAATTGTTTTAATTCAATACAATCAACAAGAGAATGAGAATAAGTACAATGAAAAAGGCAATACATACCATTATTATTTGGTTTGGGTTTTTTAAGAACAGTAAAAAAGGGAATATAATTTTTTTTCTTATATTTAGTCTCCAAAATATTCTTTCTTTTTATAATTTCAAATGATCCTCAAAAGGTGTAGGTTGTGTTTCTTGTAGTAAAACAATTTGTAAGGAAGGGTGAAACTTGTTGTGTAGGGGTGAATAGATGGAGGATGATTGATATTTTTAGGGAGATTCTTCATTCCATCATCAATATTCATATCCATTTTGGTAGGTTGGGAATAATTTTTCTCATCTAAATCTTCATCTTTACTCAATGTTATGTTAGGAGATAGATCATGAATAAAGTGCATAACATCATCTTGTCTCAAAATATGATGATGACTAAGATAAGATATTGGAGAATATGGAGTATATAAAGTGATAGATTTACCAAGGTTGACATGTTTAGCTTGTTCCTCTTGCACCAAAGTACCTCTGTGAGGAGAGGATCCATTATTACTCTTTAATATTTCATATCCATTGGAGAGATCATTGATACCAGTTTTGTTTCTTTCTTCATAGAAAAAAGATACCCTAGAAGAGGTACACTTATATTTCATTTCAATATCATCTATAGGATTGTCTAGATCTACCGAATTTTTTATGAAATCTACACATTCCATTATTATCTCTAAAAATTTCATCATATAACAACTTGAAACATGGATAAACTCTTTGAAAAATAATTTAGGAAAAATATTTGAAAACCTTATTATGCAATATGTTTAAGAGTGTTATGAATGAATGCAAGTAACATGAAATGAAAGAAGCTACTATATAACAAATGATTTTGGTAAATAAAGCTAAGGAGAAACATGTAATCACATATGAAATAGAAAACTAATAATAATTTGTAAATTTCATCATGAATTATCAGATGTGAAAATCAAAAGTATGTAAGTAGTGTCGAGTTCACCAAAATGTACTGGTGGTGAATGGGACCTAAAGATGTATGTAATGTAAATGCTTAAAAGATAAATTTTAGAAATTATTACAAATATAAACAAATTACAAGCATATAGATCAATATATAAAAATCAAAATCAAAATATGCAAGCATAAGACATGTCGGGTTCATCACAATGTAATGGTGGAAAATGGGTTTAGTAGTTTATGCATGCAAACTAGGAACTATAACTATTTCCATTGATTACATGAAGGAGAGTGGATCAAATTGGCTCATCCTTATATCTAATTGAAATGGATTGAGCACAAGGTGAAGTCAACACTCCTTATTTGAGTGGAAAATGAAAATGCAAGAGATGTGAATTGGATGCTAGATCTAGGGCCATAGATGAGAAATTGAGAGTTTTTAACATGAATAGTAAACACCAAAACAAAAATGTAGACTAGGGTTAGAAATATGAAAAGAGAATATAGAAAGAAACCTGCATCTGAAATCTAGACTAAAATCATGAGTTCAATGTTGTTTTGGGTGACCTTTACCTAGGAAGGTCAGATGCATCTGTAAATTGTGTTTCTGGGATCACAATGTTGCTTAGAATCTTCCCCAAAAAACTCATCATAAAATTGTAGGTCAAGGTTGGGTAGAGTGATGTTGACCCTTCTTTTTCAAATCTACGATTTATCTCAATTTGTAGGTCTATGTATGGTTAGTCTAATTCTAAATCCATGTCTTCTGATCCTGTTGCTTACACATGCAAAGAATGGAAAATGCTTGGTTGATGGTGGGTTGCTTAGGTCAAGCCCTGGTTTTGAAAGTAACCATGAAATTGAAATGTAATTGAACTTAAAATAAAAACCCTAAAGTAGAATACTAAATCTTATAACGCATATGTGTTGATGCAATGCTCTTTGAATGTGATCACACATGCTGATGTAATAATATTTCATAACATAAAATATATCAACCATACAAACATGCGTTCATGAAGATTGTAGTAACTCGGTACACCACAATGCTTAGATATGAAGACTTGAAGAATATGGTCAAACAAATTATCACCTTGGATGCTTGATGACTGCTTGATGTTGAATTCTTTTTGTGAGATGTTGTGATATGCAAATGAATTTAAAGAATGCTCATATTTAGGGTTATGAAGGAATTTCTCTAATTAAGCCGACCTCCCATGGTCATATTGAGGCTCTGGGATTGAGGAACAACTGGTAGGAACCCAATACCAAAATATTTGAAATTGGGACCAAATTGGTGGGTTAAGGGTGTCTCAGGTACCATTGGCTAGGTCAAGGGTACCCTAGGTGCCATTGGCTTGGTTGAGGGCACACTAGGTACCACTAACATTCCAAAATAGGGAAATCAAGTGCACACAACTCAAGACAACAATTCAGATAACGATGTGAAGACATGATATCATATTTTAAGTATTTAATTCAAAAGACATGATATCATATTTTTCAGTATTTCATGATATCATTTAATTCTCTTATCAATGCAAATGGTTTCCAAGGCTATTTGTGATAGATTTTGATAACTAACAACAATAGGTTTCTACCTGGGCTTTTAATCTATATAAATTAAAAGTAAATTCTAGTCTAGATCAAATTATTAAAATTTAAATACACATAGACTATTAAAAAGGGAAATTCCTTGTGTCAAAAGATGCTAGAATAAAATTGTAGAAATTGAAATGTTTTACGACTACTTATCTTGCTTGAAATGGAAAGAAGAATGAAACACTAGAAGGGAATTATGTTTTTATTTTTGACACACTTTAACAACTTTAGGTATCAAATGAACTAGCTAATAATATAACATACAATAATTTAACCTATGAAAAGAAATGCAATAAACAAAAATACTATAATTATTATTGGGTGAGTGAGCCCAATCTCTCAATTTGATCAACTTGTCACTCTTAGATGAATGCCAGATCAACTCTTTTATAATTGGTATGAGTAGAATGATGACTAAGAGAGAGCTTATCTATGGTTTTATAAGATTTTTTTTTCTCAATACTCTCATTTAACATAAAAGGGAGAATCTTACAAACCTATAATTATTGTTTGAACAATAGTTCACTTATTAGTTTATTAGAGATGAGCTCTAGTTAAATATTATATATTTATTAACAACCTCAAGTCTAGTTGAGTTTATCATATCTTAAGTGAAGTGGTCTTATACCAATTGGAAGTTTAAAGACCTACAAATAAGTGACAACGATTTTATTTGTTATTTTGAAATGGTAGATTGAGGTTATACATATTTTTTTAATCAACAAGCTTAGCATGGAGCTCATTTAGTTAATTTTGGATCCAATTTTGTTCATTTTGGAGATAATCAAAATAGTCCCAAATATTGAAAAAATGTCCCTTTTCTTTAGCTCTATAGTATATGGCCACATTTAAGTATTGTATTCATCATAAAGACATGAGTATATACAAAAAAATATAGTACAATTGTTTTCACATGCAAATATGAAGAAGAAATAGGTAGGAAAACACATTTTATTTTCTAATTCACAAATACAATTGTCTTTAATAAGAAATATAGAATATTTTGAATTAAATATGAGACATTATCATTGTCTTATTAGAAACCTTCTATTCTTAGGGAAAGAAAAGAGAAATTAAGAACTATCACTCTATTAAAGACATTCCACTTTCCTAATAATTGATGCATATAGTTTTTGGATTGAACTATGTAAGATTTGTTTTGCATGAAAATTTATGTAAGGTGGGAAAATAGAGTTCGCTAGCTTATATGGGAAAACTAGTAAGCTAGATCCATTTTTACTTACATTAAGAATTATCCACTAGGCTCAAGATGGCTCAAGCACTAAGTGGATTCAACGGTCCTTCACTATGTGGGGACTATGACTATGCAATTGTAAATGAATAATGTGAGATCTAGGGCCAAATAGAGTGGAAAAGGTGGTTTTCTATATGCAGGAGATTACTGGGAACTATCAAAAAAATTTCAAAGAAGATCCAACAATATAGGCTATAACTTACTTGTGGTTTTAATTTCAAGCTGAAGTAGAGGGATTAGGGCACCCAGGCCGGTGGTCTCTGAAGACTTGGATGCCCTGCTTGGCTCACTCCTAGACATTTCAAATCTAACAAGCTGAAGATTGTATTTCCTCCCCATCTGATTGTAACTCTCTTCAAGCATCTACCACTTGTTCCTTCACATAAAAAAGAAGGAAAATGTTGTGTAGAAATGTGGTTTCCTAATTCAAACCTTGGTTTATGAATCAACCTTGAAATTGAAATGAAATATACTTGAAAGGAAATAATGTTGATATGTAGTAGAGGATAGATCTGATAATTTGAATATCTTATCCATTGATGATGCAATGCTCTTTGAAGCCAATCACAAGTGTTACTGCAATAAAGTGACTTGACAAAATCCTAGAAGGAAATCATAAAATTTATCCGTGTATGAAGGTTATTGAAGCTTGCCACAATGAAGAATATGGTCAGACAAAATACCTTGAATGTTATAAAATTTCTCTTGAGGACATGAGATGCAAAATTATAGTTAAGAGATCCAATTGACTTTAGTGTGTGTCAAAATGAGGGAGAGTAGATTTCTTATATATACACCTCTCCCAACTATTTTTCCATGTTAATCTCGAAGAATGCTGATGCATATTTAAAATTCCCACTAAAACAATTTGATCGTTAAGTGGTCTCAATTTGGACCCAAACATTAGGGAGCATAGCACTTTGGTTGGCCTGCTCCTAGTAAAGGGGCACCCAAGGTGACTCCCTCCATCCATTGTGGTCCCAAATTGTAACTTGAGGTCCTATTTGGAGAGGGGAAGCCAAAATTAGAAGCATAATCAATCTGGGGTGAACAAAAAGATATGTGAGAGGTCATACATACTAAAATAGAGCCTACTTGAGATAGGAATTGCATAGGAATAGAATTTACAATGCTACATTTAGCTCCCACTTTAGGAGTACGAATCTACATACATATTCATGATAAAGTAGGAGAGAGAAAATATGGGCAAGACTACAAAGAGATAAGACACCACTATGTTCAAGAGAAAAATCCTAAAAACCAAGGATCTTAATGCATACAACCATGTGCAAGGGCAAGCAACATTAAATTTTTTTTAAAAAACAAGGAAAAGACATTTAACAAAAACAAAAGATACAAAAAAAACTAAAAATAAAGGCTCCAAATCAACTAGTTGAAGAGACCTCAGTGAACGAAATATTTCAACCTCTAGTATCACACTCAAAATATTATTGCAAGAGCACAAGAGATCACATGGAAAGAGAAAGGACATATATCAAAGATGAGACAATAATTTATGGTCCAACCAACTAGCAATATGTATTATGATTTGGGATCACGGAGGAGAGAGGGAGAAAGAAATCCATGAATTACACAGGCTAGCAAGTTGTGTTATGCTAGGTGATCAGTTAAAGACATAGATTCCACTAGAAAAAATCTATGTTATGTTGTTTGATACATGATACAAAAGAGGAGGAAGAGTAGAAAATAGTCTAGCAAGTTATGCTATGATAGTTCCACTCATCCCAAGAGAGAGTTCAGTGCAAAGAGAGTTGAATAGTCTAGTAGTTTGTGCTATGCTAGTCAACCCATCTTGAAAAATATATTGGTGCATAGGAAAGGTCAGAAAGTCTTGAAAGTTGTGTCATTCTAGTTATCCAATCCCAAGGATTACCAAGGAAAATATTGTATCCAAGGAAATTTGCTAAAACAATGCAAAAGGATAACCATGAGAAGCATTGTCTGCAAGGAAATCTGCAAAAAATGGTAACTAAGGAAAGAATTGTATCCAAGGAAATTTGCTAAAAATGGTGCAAAAAGAAACCAAGGAAAGCATCGTATCCAAGGAAATCCACTAAAAATGGTGCAAAAGGATGAACAAGGAAATCAATGTATCTAAGAAAATATACTAAAAAAGGTGCAAAAGGATAATCAAGGAAAGCATTATTTCCAAGGAAATATGCTAAAAAGTATAACCATGTAAAATATTATCTCCAAGGAAATATGTTTAAAATAACACAATAAGATAACTAAGGAGTGCATTGTTGTTGGCAGCATGCATTGTACTTCTGGCTTTGAGAGAGTCTCTTGAAGTCATTCTTTTTGTCTTTGCTTGCTTTTATATCTCTTTTTGGAGAGGAGTTTTTCCCACTGGGTTTTCTCCTTTGTCTCCGGTTTACAGAGATTTCCTTGTACTGGGTACCTGATCAGGCCTTGTTGTCGGGACCCATTTCTTGCTTTCATAGTTTTGCTAGGTCAGCTTTCCCCCTACGTTCAGCTTAAGGGGGGGTGTTAGAGTATTATTACTTTATGACTTATTAATTAAATCATATTGATTTAATTATATAAGTTCCTTTTACTCTAGTTACTTAAGCTTCATTTAGGTGCATTATTAATTAATAATGTACAACCTAGTTCTTTCCCTTTAGGGTTTCTATCTCACCTTTTATAAGGTTAAGCTTTGTACTTTTTCATTAATTGCATAATATATTTTTGAGCTCTGACATTTTTGAGCACAAGAGGTTTCTGCTTTTTCCATTTTGTTGCTTCATTCTTTGTGACAGGTTTATTGCATGCAGCTGGATCTTGGAGTTGAATCTAATATTTGATCATTTTCTACAATTGTATCCAATGAAATCCACTAAAAATGGTGCAAAAGGATAACTAAGGAAAGTATTGTATCCAAGGAAATCTACTAAAAATGGTGCAAAATGATAACCAATGAAAGCATTTTCTCCAAGGAAATCCACAATCTAATACAATGATAATACATAAGGAGGCTACATATATGCCCTCTGCTTAAGATGAAAATGTAGAGCTATATGATGACATCTTAAGGAAACAAAGAACAAAGGATACACACCTTCAAGCAACAACACACATGCAACCCTAGCCAACGATGAAAAAATATTTTAAGGAAATAAATATATAGTTGTAAAAATATATCTTGCAACAAGTGTAAATGGATCCTTTTCAGGGATGCACAAGAGACAAGGGGGAAGAGATCTTTTCTCAAAGACATCTACCTCCTGGAGGAGTTCTTGAACAAAAAAAACATCATTAACCAAAAGAGAGGAAGGAGAAAAAGAATTCACACCCTCCCCGATTGGAATATTGCTAGATAATGAGATTCTCGATGAAGGATAACACACTTTGTGCCCCCAAGTAAGGGATTTATTTGTGATAAACATGCACTTTTAGGTGAGGAATAGGTTGTGATCAAGGATAAACATCTCTTGCATAAGAGAGAATCCCCGATCAAAACAAACAATTCCATCTAATAAAGGACATCGCATGATTAAAAAAACAACACGTAACCTAGGTAAAAATGAGATCCTTAGAAAGGATAAGAGATTGAAAATGGAAACCTTTCCCCTCAAGCATGAAGGCAAGAAAAGGAACTATTATGTTTCTCACAAGGTATGATTTTGAATGAAAGTATATCACTACATAAAACAAAAAGCTTCCAAAGAGGAAATATACTATGGTTACATAGTGTGGAGCGACATTATATAAAAAACAAATGCTATTGCATGACATTATTAATATGAAGAAAAAATAGAAAATCTCTTGTAACATGAATAAGACATCAATCAACTAAATTTGGGATAAATTATCTAAGTTGAATGCAATCAACAAAAGAATGAGTATTACTATGATAAAAAAGACAACACATTTTATTGCTATTTGGTTTTTGATTATTTGGGAGATAGGGGAATCGAATGTTCTTGTCATATTTAAGTCTCCAAAATATTATTTCAACTATGAATGAATCACCCTCTATATGTGGTGTTACATCAATTCCTAGGCTTTATAAAGAATAAGGATTAGGATTTGAAGTAGGAGGAGCAATGTTTTCTTGGGTTATATATCCTAACCATTTTTAGTAAGATGCGTAGGAGATCTATAGGGACTTTTAATCCTTGTTTTGTTATTCCAAGACCTTGTCCACTACATCCTTCCTTAGAAATAATGTCATAACCTACTTCATAATTGGCCTTTAGTTGAAAGGGTAGAAGGATTTTATCTTGTGGTTTATGAAAAGGTGTTGTGTAAGGATGGGTAGGAAGATTTATCTCTTTACGAAGATACACAATTTTATCATAATTATTCACATCCACTTTATTAGTTTGGGAAGAGGAAGGCTTATCTAGGTGTTTATAGTTTCTTAGTGTTATATTAGGGGATAGATCACAAATCAAATGCATAACATCATCTTGATTTTAAATTTTTTTGATAACAAAGATAAGATCTAGGATAATAAATAGATTCTAGAGAAGTACTTAAAGTAGCATGCTTAATCCCTTGCACCAAGGTACCTTTGTGAGGAAAGGATCTATTACTAATTAATGTGGTTTTATTAGGAAGAGTATTAACAGGAGTATGGATTCTATCCTCGTTAATAAAAAAATAAACTAAGAGAGGTATTGATGTTGTTCATTTCAATATCATCTTTAGGATTACCACTTTCTACAAAAACTCTTATGAGATCTACATATTCCATGAATTTTATTAAGAAAATAATGATGTAACAACATGTCATATGGATAAAATCTTGAAGAAATGATCTACAAGTAGGAAATATCTTTGAAATTCTAATGATGCTATATGTAAGAGTACCATGAATGAATGCAAGTAAAATGAGGTGAAAGAAGCCATTATCTAACACATGATTTTGATAAATGTAACTAAGAAGAAATGTAATCACATGTGGAATAAAAAACCAATCTGATGTAGTGAATTCCATGAACACACCCAAATTAGATTTACAAATCAGAAGTATGTAAGAAGCGTCAAGTTCACCAAAATGTAAGGTGGTGAACCTAGATCTCTAGATGCATAAAATGTAAAAATGATATGATGTAAATATAGGTTAATGCATACAATCAATATCTAGACATCCAAATCATAATGAAATAAGATATAATTTATATCAGACTCACCAAAATATAAGTTGGGAAAATAGAGTTCGCTAGCTTGTATGGACAAATTAGGAAGCTAGATCTATTTCCACTTAGATTGGAAGGAGAATGATCCACTAGGTTCAAGATGGCTCAAGTACTGATTAGATTCAATGACCCTTCACTATGTGGGGACTATGACTATGCAATTGTAAATGAAGAATTCAAGATCTAGGGCTAAATAGAGTGGAAAATATGATTTTTTGTATGCACAAGGAGACTAGGGACTAAGAGACATATTCCAAAAGAAGATTTGACAATACAGGATGTAACTAACGTATAGTCTAAATTTTAGGCTGAAGTAGAGGGACTAGGGTGCCCTTCTCAGCTCACTCCTAGTAGTTTCAGATTTGATGAATTAAAAACTTTAGTTTTCCTCCTGATATGAATGTAACTATTTTCATGTGTTTGCCACCTACTCCTTGTTAATGTTATTGTAACTATGGTCGGATTCCTCCAGGTCAACATAGATAACATAAAGATTGTGATAATATAATTATATTTAATTAATATATTGATAATATAATAATTATCTTTATTGAGATAATATAATTAGTTAAAATATAATTAACTATAAAAGATAATAATTGTAATTATATAATAATATAATTATATTATAGAATTATTATATTATAATTAATGGGGCCTAATTGGAAGTGTGATTACCCTTGGTGAAGGGGCACCACCGATAAGTATAAAGGAAGAATAAATCTTCCTCTCTCTTGATCCCATTACATACAAACAGAAAAACAACATGGTATTAGAGAGGGTTCACAACACTGGAGATTTTTGTTAGTGACATATCTGGCCTAGTTGGTATTGGACTAAATAGACAGATATGTTGAGAAGATTACAATGAATTTTTAGTTGGTTGGAAAGACAAGGAATTACTAGGTATTCTAAATTTTGTATCAATTCAATTAAATCTTCCCGAGGAACAATATAGGAAATAAGGATATATTTTAG
Source organism: Thuja plicata (assembly GCA_018584345.1). Lineage (NCBI taxonomy): Eukaryota > Viridiplantae > Streptophyta > Pinopsida > Cupressales > Cupressaceae > Thuja > Thuja plicata. The sequence continues at coordinate 2,091,456 of MU225001.1, read as the reverse complement.
AATCATATTTTTTAAATAGGGATTTTATATTTTGTCAGGTTGCTAATTTTCTTCATTTTGCCATGGAATTATCAAAACTTGTGTAGGATCATAAAAAAATGTGTGTGAGGAGTGTATGAGAGTTGCTGGACAAAGGTGGATCAAGTAGTCTGTAAGCTTGATGAGAGAGTTGTAAATATGCATCATTGATAAAGGGATTTAAGTATATTTTTCTAAAATGAGGAAAATAGATTATTATCCAGTCAATGACATAAGAGTAAGGAGGGAAATTATGTCTAGAACCAGGAATTACAAAACAAAGCTGCATCTACAGTGAACCAGGATTATACATAATTTTCCTTAGTTCAGATTGGAATCAGTGGTGAAAGAATCATACAGATATTGAATTTGATTGTCATATGTGACTTCTAAATCAAGATGACATAATATAGAGAGACATCAAAATAGACAATAGTCTTCAGGAGACAACCCCCAATTTGCGTAGTTATATTTGGCAATATTAATAGGAAGAATATGAGATACGTTGAGTTCATCTGGTGAAGTATTGATGACTCTTGTCAAAAGATCAAACTCTTCAAATTCATATTCAGTTCCCATGAATGTCATAGGAAATTCATCGATGACCCCATCAAGATGAATTTCTCTACGGAGAGAGAGGGGCCTGCCCATGTTGTCCTTAAGGACTAAGATGAGACATCTCTAGAAGAGGAAGAGTTTATATAGATTATGATTAGTTTCTTCGAAGAGGAGGAATTAACATTTAGAGTGAGTTTGACAAACCTATAGAGGCAACCTTGGATGAGAAAGATGTACTGTAATGCATTCTTCTTTGTGAGAGAATTTTGAAGTGTCAACCCTTGTAGCTTTTTTCTCTGAGATGGAGAAATTTGAGGTATTAGCCCTTGTAACATTTTTCTCTGAGAGAGAAATTTTAGCTATCAGCCCTTGTAGCATTTTTCTCTAAGACGAAGAAATTTGAGGTATCAGCCCTTGTAGCATTTTTCTCTGAGACGGAGAAATTTGAGGTGTCAACCCTTGTGATGCATTCTTCTCTATGAGAGAAAATTTTGAGGTGAAAGCCCTTGTTCCACCCTATGAGAGTAGCCATGGTGGATCCACCCTCTGGGAGTAGCCATGGTGGATGTCATGTGAGAGAATCCATGACTTAACTCTTGTGTTTATTCACCCTTTGAGAGTATCCATGGTGAACACCATGATGAGATGACGAAATCACGTTGAGTGATTCTGTGATGAGCACTTGTGCTCATTTTCATTTCCATTCATGGAAGTAGCCATGATGGATCCACCTTTTGGGAGTAGCTATGGTGGATATCATGTGAGAGAATCCATGACTTTGCACTTGTGTTCATTCACCCTCTAGGAGTAGCCGTGGTGAACGACATGATGAGATGATGACATCACATTGAGTGATTCTTACTGATGACAATTATTCAATTGTGTATTGTAATTGATGTTTACACAAATATAGTGATGTTACACAAATTTCTATACCTAAACTGAGCACAGTCATTATATGCCAAGTTCTCTTGGGTATTGAAGAAGACAAAAGTGATTTTAAGTTCTAACTGAGTTTACTCAAGCATTATAGTAATGGTCGAGCATTGAAGGATTTCAGTATTAACCGAGTTATGCTTTTAGTGTCAGCCGACTAACAATAGTTTACATTTTATGGTTAATTGGTTATATGCAACCGAAATACTTAAGTTTTATTATTTATTTGAAAGGTTATTCAAGCCAACTTGAAAAGGCTTATCATATACATATAAGGTCAAGTGTGGATTGAATGTGTGGAAGAAAGTAAGAAGTGTGTGTTTGTGATATGAAGAGCGAAGGCGAAATCAGATGTGATTCTGATTAAGGATAGAACATACAAAGCTCCAATAGAATATTCAATCAGTCAAGATCAAGTTTATAAAGCCAGAGCAGAGATCTGAATCAGCAAAGATAGTTGCTTTGACAAACAGGTCAATTCATTGTTACTCTCTAACAATTGTAGCAGTGAACCAAAATCTCTTAACAGAGTAGACTTAATAGTCTTTTGTAAATCCTCTCACAAGGTGACATTTCTAAATTGAAGTGTTTGAAGACCTCTCACAAGGCCACTCCTTATAGGGTGATTAAATCCTCTAACAGGGTCACACCTAACAATGTTTATTGTAACCTTTAACATAGTTGACTCCTAACATGGCACATGTCAGAAGAGTGAAAAATAATAACTAGTTGCACTTGGTGGTTTTTCCCATATTGGGTTTCCACGTTAAATATTGGTGTTACATGTGTACATGTTATTTGCTTTATGCTTTATGTTTCTGCAATTAATCACTAAAGGATAATCACAGTTAATATCTTAAGATTTTGTATTTTAACCAAGTGACAGTAGAATATTTGTTTTAACCGAGTAACATTGATAAGTTTGTTTAAGCATCTAAGGGACTTGGATTTAATTTTGTGGTAACTAATTCACCCCTCCCCTCTTAGTTACTCAACTCATTTCCAACAATTGGTATTAGAGCTTTTGGTGCTTTCAAGGAAGGTCTCAAGTCCTAAGATAAAGATCAGAGATGTCTTACAGAAGGGAGATCACCAAGCTTAACAAAGACAACTTCACTGCAAGGAAAGATTTGATGAGGCTACATCTATCTACTATTGGAGACACTGGTTTGCAATTCCTAGATCACAAGTATGTGGAACCACTGAGACCTATGTCTGTGGAACAGATGATGGACATGAAGAATCATAACATAATGATGATTGATATTGCTTCTTCACTCAGCTATTCTGAATTTGATGAAGTCAAGGACTACCCTACTTCCTATGATATGTGGAAGAAACTACATGATACACATGGAGGAGATTAAAATGTAAAGAGAGCCAAATTATAAAGTCTCAGAGGTCAGTTTGATCAGATGAAAATGAAAGAAGGAGAAGAAATTACAAAATATAGTGAAAGAATCAAGAAAAGTGTCAATGCCATCAGAGCTTCCAGTGGAACAATTGAATACAAAATAGTGGTTAGTAAGGTATTGAGAAATTTACTTCCTATCTATGCTATTAGAGTTTCAACTATTCAGGAGATGAGGTACAGTAATGATATAACTCTAGATGCATTGGTTGGAAGGCTTATAACTTTTGAGTTGGACAATTTTGACAATTATTCTCCTAATCCTAGAAATTTTGAGTATGCATTCAAAGCTAAGTTAAACCTTGGTAAGATGGATAGAAACTCAAAATGAGAATAGATTAACGGTGATAGTGATGATGATTCTGATGATGAGGATCTGTAAATCATTGAAGCATTACTTGCAAAGAGAGCTTCCAAAGGAAAGTACAAAGGAAGAATACCATTGATTTTCTTTTCATGTAATGAGGTTGGTCACATTGCTGCTAAGTGTCCAAACAAAGAAGACAA
>MU225001.1:2012301-2031170 GCA_018584345.1 Thuja plicata | reverse complement strand
ATTTCAAATAAACAATACACAACATGTTGTGCCCAGCCAAGGAGGAGAGGTTTTTAAAAGTTTTAAGCTTTAAATTGCAAAGTGAATCCACAGAGAGGGACGTCCAAGCCTATGGAAGAGATTGGTGGTTTTAAAAGGCAAGAAGACATGGACATTTGTGAGTAGCACTTGGAGGAAACTTGCAGAAATTTTGAAAATGCGAGAACACAGCCAGCCACGTTTTCGGTCATATCTCAAAAACTACGAACTAGGTAGGGCTACATTTTGGATATGATTGAAATGAACATGCCAGAAATCTATAATAAAAATTTGAGACAAATCTGAGTTGAAACGCAAAAGTTATGGCTCTCTGAGTATTGGCAGAAATAACAAAGTTTCAAAATGCACGGAGATATATCCCACATCCATGGGGCTGTGAAAGTTTTTAGTATTCATATACTCCAGCACTTATTATATGATTTGAAGAAAGAACCAAGAGGCCATTTGGTGGGTCTCTTGGTTGAAATTTTGAAATTATTGTGGGCCCCATTATTTTGGAGCAAAAATAAGAGATGACACATGGTGCCCAGTGGACATACGGACCAATCAGAAGATGACACATGGCGCCCAGTGGACCTGCAAACCAATCAGAAGATGACACATGAAAAAATTTGGTACAATGTTGAGGTAGTGAATCAGAGGATGACACATGGTTCCAAGTGGACTCATGGACCAATCAGAGGGTGACACTTGGCACATTCTGGTGAGATGTGCAAATTTCATAATATTTTTATTTTGAAATTCTTTCAACAAAAGTGGTTAAAAAGTGAACATCTTCCACAAAATCCAAGGGTTTTCTTATTGGCTTAATGGAAAGATGCACACCATCTAACCTATAAGCCAATAAGCCCTTGCGACAAGTGTCACTTTCTGGTTCATCCTGGGGAAGTAATGAATTAATTGAAATAATCAATTAAATTCATCACAAAAAGCAAATGGTTAAAAAGTGAGCAACTTCAAAAGGATCTAAGGGTTTGCTTATTGGCTTAATGGGAAGATGCTCACCATCTAACCATTAAGCCAATAAGCCATTTTCCCACTTGGCACTTCAGACACATGGCACCCAGTGGATCTGCAGACCAATCAAAGGCTGCCACGTGTCACTTTTTGGAAAAGGGTTTTGAAATGGTATTAAAAGGCTTTTGAATCCGTGAGATTGAAGTATTAAAATTAACTATTATTCAATAGTCAAACTATTGAACTAACGCATAATTTTAATTATTTCAAAGTATTTAAAAGTTCAAAACTGAGAATATGCACGGGAAGGCAAACTGGAATTAAAGATTCAGAGGGCAAATCTTGTCCAAACCATAGAGTATTATATGTTGCCGGAAAGGTCTTAGAATGAAGAAGATGATTTTGCAGACCAATTGAAGGAAAATCAAATCAGATTTTCACAGTTGTAGATATTTTCTAGGGATAGACAGGTGTCGATGATGAATTTTGTTTTTTCCTTTCTCCTATATCTGGTTTTTTCTCCACTGTAACTAGAGGATGTTGCAATTCATGTTGTTGGGTAGCTTCCAGGCTATGGAGTCTTATTTCTTTGTGTTCTTTGTTTTGCAGATGTATAGTTTCAGATGAATTTTAATACAGACCATTGAATCCCTATTCAATTCTTCTTTGATGTCTTTGTATGTGTTGTCTTAATTCTTGCATATTAACTTGTAAGGCATGTTAATATACCAGTTATAAGGTAGTTGTGAGTTTGAATTTAAGTTTCTTTCAAGGAGAGAGTAAGTCTTGATTTCAAATTTTGAGAGTTATAGGAATGCATACGAATTTGATGTCCAGGTATTGAAATGAGAAGAATGGCTTGCAAGGCATTTCATTCGAGTTTTTGAGTCTGGAATTGGAGTTTTCTGAGAATGCACATTTGTATGACTCTGTTGCCCAATTAACAAGGCTCTGGTCTCTTTCTTGTCCTACAGTTTCTTCACCAAATCAATTATTCAAATCACTTTTAAATTTCTGTATGAGAGCTCGAATGTTGATATTTTGCATTCTATGAATGCAAAGGTACATGTTAGTTTCTTTAAAGAAGAAATCCATGGGTTAGCCTGCCAGAGTCTAGGACTCAAACAGAAGAAGGATTTCATCCTTGTCACATTGGCCATTTTTCTAGTTCTTAGCAGATCATGTAGGTGGGATCTTGCATAAGATTGGTCAAGCTGAACTCCCCTATCTTGTAAGTCTGAGAACTATCCACTGATTTTCATGTGTGCATAAAAGGTTTTAGTGAGAAAGTATTTATGTATGCAGATTTAGTATGTTTTAGGTGCACCCACCTGAGTGTGTGGAACTCGAAGCAGAAGGAGGATCAAATCCTCATCAATTAGCCTTTTCTTGCCCCTCAATTTGTGTGAAGAAGTAGATTCATGTGAGTTGGACTAAGATCCCCAAGTCTAGTTTGCGTATTCTCTTTTAGAACTGAAGGATACAAGAAAAAGAGCTAACAAACCCCATGCCCAAGAATTCTTGGCATGGATGTACTATTTCTTGTTCTGCATCACCTTTGAAGTTCATAATTTCGATTGGGCCACCATCATCGCCAATCACGTAGACTCCCAGCTCACCAAGGTCACCCAGACCCCCAAATTTTACATGACTTCTTACGTCTTGTGGGCTCTGGCACAACAATGCCCCATCACCAATGGACTATTAAAAGTTGGTGACCTCAGGACTGGAAAATGTCAGAATGCTCCATGGGATTATTTCACACAGATCCAGTGGGAGGCCAGTTTCCCCAGCTTCTACAGAGTAAATGATGCCTTCATTTACTACAACCTTCTCACACCCACTCAGGATTTCGGATATCAGCTCTCCCAGGAAGCAATGAACTTGGTCAGCACCTGTGGCCATTATTACATTGAATTTCAGCAACACATACATTCGGGTGACTGGCTTCTCTGGGAAACCCTACTTATTACCCAAACATTGCGGGGATAAGATAATTCTTTTAGAATACTCCAGATATATTTTAGAGAGACATGCCCTCTTCACAGTGAAGAGGGTTACGAATTTCCCATTCGCAATTGTTTGTGGAAATTATACCTGCAGCCTTGCAGTGACAAAAGAGGCCGACGGTGAACTTAAGAGTCTGGGGTTGGAAGAATTCAATTTGGACCGAAAGAATTTTGATCCACTGGATAAGGTAGCAATGACACTTCCCCAGGCATCTCCCCACATGAGCTTCACTTAGAATATTTTTGGGAAGATTGCCAGGACAATTTTGAAGTTTGAAACTGGTATTTTGTTTGGATGACGCAGGGGATGATGAAGCGGCTGGAGCTTTGAAATTTCCCCAAGGACTTTTTGGACACCGGGTCCACAGAGGACCCACAATATAAAGAAAATGGAGTAGACAAAATGGCTCTCCCTCTGGTAAACTAGGATGCGCTAGAAAGCCCGATGATAGAGGACATCACCCACAATGTGATTGAATGCAGTCATGCGTATTTTCAAAAGGTATGTTTGAAAAGTACACACAAGGTTGGCCCATTTTTGTGGGGGTCAACTTCATGGGCCAGAACCTCCTCGTAGGGTGAGGATAGAGGAAGGAGAAAAATAGGGACCCCATCTCAAGTCCTATCCACAATTCCCATAGCGGAATAATTGCAGCAAACTCTGGCGGCATCCCAGCAAATGAAAGAAAAAATTGATCACCCGATTGGCTACCCCAGTTATTATGGCCACACCTGCCCGCCCTTCCAATTCTCCCTCACTTGCAAAATTAATGGTCTAAGTAACAGGGACTGGAGCGGAGGAAGAGCAGGCAACTATGTTAGATGTCGGGCCCCCATTGGTCACCAAGAGGAAAAGGAAAAGGATAGATCATCCTCAGCCAAGGGTGGAGCCAGAACTTGGGATGCCAAACATCCCTGAAGTACAGATTGTATCCTTGGACTCCCCAGAGCTGGACAATCAACCCAAGAATCCCCCAGAGACCTCCCCTCCGCATGATGAATTCAATGACATATTTGGGAGGGATGAATTTGTAAACCTACAAGGGGATATCAGGAAAGTGGTGGAAGAGATCGCCGCTCAGGAAGTAGTAATCCCCACTAGAGGGGAAACTCCAAAGAAAGAAGCTGTCACAGTGCAGGAAGTCCAGATAGAAGGGGAGAAGGATCCAAAACAGGTAAATGTCTCTAACATTCCGGAGATACAAGTTCCAAGAACCAACACCACGGAGGAGAGGCAGGTTCAAGATGGGAAAATGACATCTGTTGAGGGAACCAGACCTACGGGAGTAACCATAACCTCAGCTGCCACGCTCCAGATGCCTCCTCCCCCTAGAAGGTAACATTCGACAAGGTGATCTCAGCGGCCTAAATGCTAAACCTTGGCCAGAAACCTCCACCACCTCCAGAAAACATACCCACGGAGGAAATTGTTCTGACGGAAGAAGCCAAAGAAGAAAAACAACCGCAACAAAAACAACAAGGTGAGGGGCAGAACCCTAGAAATATATATGTTGAATCTGACGCTGCCAAAGACATGGACACTGAGGTAGAAGATATTAATACCATGAAAGTGGATAACGCAGGTGATTCAAAAGATACAGGAAAAGAGTCCAAAGATGCTCAAAACACTAGGGATGAACAACAAAACCCCAGAGGGGATTCACAGGAGTAAACTTTGGCAGCAAGGCCAACCCTACTACCACAATGGTTGGTGGACTCAAGAAAGAGGAAGGCCCCAGTGGCGGTAAAGGCCCATCTCTCCTTGGTAGAGATGATGGCACAAACACGGGATGCCTCCAAGGTGAAGAAGGTCCAGACAGTCCACACCATCCAGACTGGGTCGGGCAGAGATACTGTTGCGATAGTTGTAACACCTCCCCCAGAAGCGCATGCGAAAACAACAAGAGCCAAGGATTACACCATTACAGAGGTATCCCTAGGGGAGGAGGGACAAGTAGGGTGAATTGGACCTGTTGAGAGAAGCGACCAAAGTGGTAGAAGCCCGCTATGACAAGTAGGCCCAGAAGATCAAAGAAGAAAGAGAAAAGAATGCAAATCTTGTCAGGATTTTAATAGAGCTTGTGCAGCTCATCACTGCTATTCCTCTGGAAGCTTCCACAACCGGAGCACTGCTCCCATAGGGTGACATTGATGCCTTGATAAGTATGAAGAAGAAAGCGCAGATGGTTGATGAGTGGGTGATGAAACAGGTTGGAAACATCTGGCATTTCCTAGTAGCTACACTCCCTGACCTGTATGTAGCCGAGAATGTTCTACATCAGGCTAAAACTACCATTTATAGGTGAGTTCAGAGAAATCATGGGTCTTGGGGAGGAAATTGTCTCTAAGGCTAGAATTATGGGAGAGGAGTCCTTCGACTTTGTCCAGACTCAGCACTCCAGACTTGATCTCATGTTGGAGATAAGCAAGAAACTAGTAGGGGCCCTCTGGGATAAAGTTCTGAAGGACGAATATTTGTTTAATATGTACAAAACATTCATTACAAGGGTTTTAGAAGTTGATCCCTTTAGTACCAAAACATGTACTCAGGAGGAGTACATTGTAGGAAAGTTTGACGACCTAATATAAGCTCGATATCAATCCCTGGAGGGAATGGACAGAGAAAAGATGTCACGTATATCTTGAATGGTGCTCTGAACCCACAATGCCGCAAAAATGGCCACAGAGTTCAAGGAAAGTACTCTAGATCTAGGGGAACAGGTGGAGGTGGCCAAGTACCATCGGGGCCAGCCTCAAGGATATTGATGAAGATGAAGTTGCCTAGCTCTTAGAAACATTGAAAAGCAATAAGGAACAATAAGGTTCTCCGGACTCTGGAGATTTCACCAACAGGGTGTATTTTTGAACATTCATTCATTCTTGGAGTGTAAGCTCCCAGATCCCAGAGTTCTGGATCCAACAATTTTGTATTCTTTTGATGACCTGCGTCCAGGTTCCCCAGAGCCTACATGTCATTATCAGGCAATTAATAATGGGATCCTTAGGTGGTTGATCCTGATAAGCTATGTCAGATTGAGGGATGGTTCTGACAGGTGGTCTTACCAAGGCGCCACTCCAACATTAAACACCTGGCACATCAAAGACAGCGGGCCACTTTTGCATTGATGAGGCATGTAGCCTCAAACTCTAGAGAGATCGAATTTCTTCTCTTCTCCCTCCAACACTCCTCTCGATGCTGATTCTTCCATAATTCTTCTCTTGTCTTATTCTTCTGACATGTTAGGCCTATGTTCTTTTCAAGGTTGTTGTAAAGTGGTGCAGGTAGTACCAACCACCAGATATTGTATTTTATTGTTGAGTGTAAAGATAGATTAGGTTAGTTTTAGGGAAACTGTGTATAAATAATAAGTCTGACCTCATTTCAAGGGTCGACAAAATTGATGATTTTGCAGTCCATACTTTTAGCATTCAACATTTTCATTTCTTGTAGTTGCAGAGCTCAACTCTTGGTAGTTCTTAGTAGTTCTCAGTAGATAGATGCTCTCTTGGAGCTATTGATGTACACACCAGTGAGGCTGGAAAAATGTTAATGAAGAAGGAAGGATTTTCACAATGATGTTTTTGGTGTCTTGATCTCTGAGTTAACACTCTTTTGTGTTGTATGTTTCTGATGTCCTTTGCTCTAATGTTTTAGTAGATTAATGACCTCTTTTCCCTTGCTATTGAACATGTATGAATCACTGATCCTGTATATGCTCAGTAGTTAGTAGAGTTTGTTAGAGCATGGTTGATGTTTTAAATATATTTGCATGACTATAAGTAGAATGAATACACTCTAACCCTGGTGTATATTTTAAAGTTTGTTTGATAACTCAAATGCTTCCAGGAAACCCCAACTTACTGAAATCCCTGAAGAAGATGAGCTAAGAAAAACCAGCTATCCCCCTCAAACAAAATAGTCACTTGTCCAACTAAGCTCCCTGCATCATTGAGACCCAACTCTCGGGTGCTTGAAGGCCTGGACAATTTATTCTCTGGAATCCCTTTACAGGAAAAGTTGGTCGGTACCCTGGTACCTGGTGACAACTTACATCTATTGGCAGACCGGTCACAAAGTCCCGTCAATAGAAATTGGCACTAGAAGGAGGGCATGAGCTCATCCCCCTCTAATAATTTTGACTTTACTCCGCCTAAGGGTTCCCCAAGCCATAGTTTTAGGAATCAGACCTTTTGTGGGATTGGCTTATTATCAACCTACACAATTTGAAAGAGTCCTTAGATCAGCCCCCAATCCCAGAAGGTTTGTTGAACTTGAGCCTCCTGCTCAAAAGAGGCAGACCCCACAAACAAAGCAGCCAGCCAACCTTATCTGGGGATTCGCTACATCTTAGAATACCCAAATCTCCTAGATGATCTCGGGAACCAACACTCAGTCTAGCCAAAACCTAACTTCCCCGATGGCTGCATACTTTGGTAACACCGAGTCCCTAATGGGACAGTTCCCTGGTGCAACCAATGATCTTCCTTCACATCCGGAGAAGATCAACCCCTAATATGAGCACTTAGGCTCACGAACCAGAGAAGAGCATCTGCAGGCATATAAAGATGCCATGAACTGACACCATATCTAATATCAAGATATTGTGACCTGAATATTCCCTCTGTCCTTGGGGCAGAATGACTTAAATTGGTACCTTAACTTGCCGGCCAACTCCATCAACAGTTGGCAGGATATGGAAGACACTTTCTTGGTGGTTTTCCACATACACATGGACCCATTGTGGTCCCACAACTAGTTTATCTCCATTAGGAAGGAACCAAACAAATCCCTCACAACATTCAATCACTGATTCCAACGCACCTTGAAATGGTGAACATGTCCCTTCATCCCATCTGCGGATGTGACAATCCAGACTTACCTGAATGCCATGGACCCCTTTATTGCCACTCTCTTATGGAGAACCACCACCCCCAATTAGTGGGATACTTTGGCAAAGGTCTACAACCTAGCGTTGGAGTTGTCCCGCAGTTTAAACAAAGCTCTTGGCAGGATTCGACAGAACCTACCTTTCAACATGATACTTGGTGGAACTTCTTACACTAGGGGATACAACCTCAATCAAGCAATGGGTGCTCCAGCGATGGCCACAAACCCACCACCACCGATAGACCAATAGGCCCAGTACGTATACCCATCTTAGGTCCAAACAACACTGGGTATGGAATCTATTCCCTGGAACCAACCACAGAAAATGCAACAACCACTGACACAACCCTCCGAAGTACCTTTCTTCCAGTCGCCCATGGCTGGAGGATCGTTGTCCTTGAATCTGGTAGCTGTCGCCTTCCCCGGGAACCAACCACAGGAACTGTCACATTGTGATGCAAACACCTAGTTGTTTGTCGAGGTTTAATCCCTCTGGAAATTGTTGTCCTCACTAAATGTGGACATGGGACAACTGAAGGCTGGGTCTTTTGCGCCCCACAACCCTAATTCCCAGAGGGGGAATATCTTCTCTGACCAACAAAATACCAATGTCAGGGGAAGAAACTACAACAATGGGTCCCAACCCAATCAATAGCAATGGAACAACAACGCAAACACTGGAGGTCCTCCTTTGAACCAAAACACCACTCAGGGTGGTGTTGGACCCAGTCATTCTACACAGCTTGCAGAATTCCACCCCCTGACCAACTGGTGTAGATTGTACGACACCGACTCTCATTCCAAGGTGAATTATGCCACACTGGAGAAGGTCATCATGATCTCCCAGTTGGACAGACAATAGCCTGTCAATCCTACTCGCCCAGAGTCACCTACAACAGAGCCCACTCACAATGCCTTCACCTATGAGACCGTCTTCTTTGGGATAGACAGAGAGGACAAAGAAGAACCCAAACTGTAGGGATTCTTTGATGAATCTATCCCAGCCTTTGAGGCCAATGCCTTTACCAACCCATGGACTCCTTACAATGCTCAACGTTAGGCTGGTAAAGGACCAATTTACATGCCAACACCTCCCAAAGACACCTCTCCCCAGGACAACACAACTGATCGCCCCTCCCCACCAAAAGGATCTAGCTCTTACCAAGCCAAGGATCCAACCGAGGGAAGCCAAAAATTCCCGGGGGGAGGTTTGATATCACGAAGGCATTAGAGAGAACCACCACCTCCATGACCTTGATGGAGGTTTTGTTGAATTCTCCCACGTAGAGGAAGTCTCTTCTGAAGCCCTTGGGAAATTCAGAAGCCATCAGTCACCCACCAAAGACTATCACTTTTAATGATGTCAACGCGGCTGTCTTCCGGGGTAACACAAAGGATCCTCCCTTCTTACTTGGCTTAAACATACAAGGGAAGAACTTGCATAACTGCTTGGTAGATTCTGGTGCTTTGGGAAATGTCATGCGCTTATCTATATGCCAGAAGCTCGGACTCTTTCCCACTCCATCCAAAGGTGCAATAGTCTAACTAGACAAAATTGTTGTTAAAATGGTAAGCGAGCTGAAGAAATTTTAGATTCAGCTCATTCAAGACCCCTGGATATCAAGCGTAATAGACATCCAAGTAGTCGACATCCCAGAGACTTATGGGATGTTATTAAGTCAGAATTGATCTAAGGCCCTTAATGGGTATTTCTCCATTGACTTTGCCCACTTGTGGCTCCCCTGGGAGGGACAGTTTAACCAAATTTGGGTAGAGAGAGCCCAGGATGAAGTGGGCCCTCACCAAAGTTGGGAGGGTAAACGAAGTCCTTTTCTCTGAGACTTCCCCCTGGGTGTACCGACCCCTAGAGATCTTGACCTTTGATTTCACCCCCGGGGAAGATCCCATAGTTTCTTAGAGAATCCAGGACCTGGATGAAAAACTGAGGGGTGAGGTAAACTCAAACGCAACCACCCCTACTACACTCTTGTCTGATACTTGATGTCGGGTGCATTATCAAAAACATTCTGAACTGGAGTGTGAGCCTTGCCTTGCTACTACTACCGGTCACATCAAAGCCCTCTGGGAGGAAGAACATCAAGCGGGTTTGCCTGGACCCATCAATCATTCAGGTGGTACACCTCAGGCGCCACTGGTCTAGGAGTCCCAACCACAGACTTCCCCAGAGGCAAACCTCACCCCACGCACTATCAGAGCTGGAGGAAGCTCCTCCCAACCTTCCAAAAATCAATCCAAACACCACTTCACCTTCCCAGCCCCAGACAATGAACAATGACCTTTGGACCCTGAAGTTTGACGGGTCCCGGTCTAAAAAAGGCTGCAGGGCCAAAGTAGAATTAATCAACCCACGGGGAAAATCCTTCCTCAGATCTTACAGGCTTCAGTTCAACTACACGAACAAAATCACAGAGTACGAGGTCCTCGTCATTAGACTCCTATTTGCACTAAGAAAGGGAATCACCCACCTCTGGGCACTGGGTGATTCAGAGTTGATCGTTAAGCAGGTCCAGAGCTAATACACTTGTAACAACAAAAGGTTGGCCACCTACCGCAATTAGGCATGGAGCCTCATTGAAGATTTTGATTCTTTTGGCATCAAACTTATTCCCCAGAAACAAAACTATGTTCCGGATGCCCTTGCTGTATCTACCAGCACCCTTGAGCCAATGGCTGGCTCCCGGATCTGGAAGTTTTCCATTGAGATGATCCCCACTCTGTCCATACCAGATAATGTCACCCACTTTAAGGTCTTTGAGGATGATCAACATATTCTGGCCTTCATGGCTAATATTGGCGTCTTTGAGGATCAGATATTGGAAGAATGAGATCATGACAATACCCGGCAGGGTGGTGAAGACGATGGAATCATAGACCTACCAACCAACACCATCCCAAAGGGGATGGTTGCACTAGAACACATCTTCGATTTGGACCCCCAGGGCCAAGAAAAGATATCATCCTCCTTAAACGGAGGAAAATTTGAAAAGATTAACATCGACCAGGCCAGTGAAGAAAAATATGTGCACATCGAAACCTCCTGCTCCCCAGAGGAGAAGGAGAAGATTCTCACGGTTCTCAAAGAATACATTGACGTAATTGCGTAGGGGTATGAGGATTTGAATACCTATGACACATCCTTCATGACCCATACTATCCCACTAAAACTAGATGCTAAGCCCTTCCGACAAAAGCAAAGACCGGTAAACCCTCTAATTGAGCCTCTAAATCATTAGAAGGTTCAGATACTGCTATCAGTCTGGATTATCTTTCCGATTTGACACACAACCTTAGTTTTCAATCTCGTCCCTGTGCGAAAGAAAAGCAGAAAAATTCGCCTTTGTGTGGATTTCTGAAATTTGAACAAGGCATCCAAGAAAGACAATCACCCTCTCCCCTCGTTGGATGAGGTGTTGCAAATCGTGAATGGTTCTCAAATGATGTCTTTCATGGATGGATACTCCGGGTATAACCAGGTCATGGTTAAGTATGAAGATAGGGACAAAATGACATTCACCGCCAAGTGGGGAACGTTTGCATAGCAGAGAATGCCCTTTGGCCTTATCAACACGGGGGAAATTTTTTAGAAGGCTATGGACATTGTGTTTGAGGGTCTTGTAAACAAATGCATAATAATCTACATGTTTGATTTGACCATCTTTTCCCTGGATAGGCGTGATCACTCTGCCCACCTCACCCAAATTTGTGAGAGATGTCACCGGTATGGAATTTCCCTCAACCCTAAGAAATGCATATTCGGGGTCACTAAAGGGAAATTTCTCAGGCATATCGTCTCTAAGAAGGGTATATCTATTGACCCTAAGAGAGTTGAAGCACTGTTGAATCTACAAATGCCCAACAGTAAGAAGGAAATGAGATCTTTCTTTGGAAAGATAAACTTTTTCTAGCGGTTCATAACTGGATTCACTGAGATAGTGAAACCACTCAACGAGATGATGAAGAAAGACACGAAAATTGAGTGGAGCCTAGAAGCAAAGCGAGCGTTTTCCCAAATCAAGCAAACCATAGTGGAGGCGTCAGTCCTGGCGAGTCCAGAATATTCCCTCCCATTCTACATATACTCCTTTGCTTCCCCACACTCCATAGCTGCAATCCTAACCCAAAAGGTCAAAGGGGAAGAATGATCCAAATCTTTCATGAGATCCCCCTTCAAGAATGTCAAAGTCCAATATTCATCATTGGAAAAGTAGGATTTTGCTCTTGTCTAGGCCATGAATAAATTCTAACACTATATTCTACTGAGCAAAGTGCATGTCATCATTCCAGACCAGGCAGTCAAATATCTACTGTTGCAGAGTGAATTGGGTGAACGTCGGGGGAAATGGATGGTCATCCTCCAGGAATATGATCTAGAAATGCAACCAATGAAGATAGTCCAAGGCCAGGGACTATCCAGAGCTATGGCAGAAGGAACTCCAAATATTGAATGTCAAACTTACACAGTGGAGTCTGTCACACAAGACACATGGTATACCGATCTAGTGTATCTACTGCTTAACAACAAGTGTGCGAAGGGGCTTCTCCAAAACAAACATCGCGCCCTGCGACTGAAAAGTGCACACTTCATGATAAAAAATGAAATGCTTTTTGACAAGAACTATGAGGGAGTTTACCTTCGGTGCATAGACTAGGACCAAGCTGCAAAAATGATCCAAGAATTTCATGAGTAGTTTGGAACCGGGCATGGCTCAGCTGATGCCACTGCCCACCAGATTCTCTAGTCTGGATACTATTGGCCTTGTGTCTTTAAGGATGTCTACGCTCACGTTAAGAGGTGCCACACTTGCCAAACAGTGGCACATTGTGAGCGGAACCCAGCCATGCCTTTGCAGCCGGTCTTCGAAGTTAGACCCTTTGCCCAATGGGCATTTGACTTTATCAGGAAAATCAACCCCAACTTGTCTGCCAACCACTGGTACATCTTAACCGCTACTAATTACTGCACTCAGTGGTCTGAAGCAATTCCTTGCAAAAACAACACGACAGACATAGGCATTAAATTCCTGGAAGAAAACATTGTCACTCGATTCAGAATGCCATTTTCTATAGTGTGTGACAACGGTCTGACATTTTCTTCGGTGCAATTACTCTAATGGACCTAAGAAAGGAAGGTCGCCTTAAATTTCTCCAGCAACTACTACCCCCAGGGTAATGGTGTAGCTGAATCCATGAATAAAAATCTATTAAAGGTGGTCAAATATCTGTCAGAACAAAACCCTCGGGACTGGCACCAAAATCTTAGATTCGTCCTCTGGGTGGATTGCATCAAAATTAAGGCAGCCCTAGGGACTTCCCCATTTCACCTGGTTTATGGCCAAAATCTAGTATTCCCCATCAATTTACAAATCTCAGTCTTACAGTTTATGCAAGAATTCAACAACCGGGACAACATTGTGGAAGTCCAGCTTTTGAACTTGGTGAGAATGGAGGAACAAAGAGATGCGACATTAGAACATTTATGGCATCATCAAGCAGTATTTAAATGATGGTTTGACCAAAGAGCACAGTATAAGGCCTTTCAGATTTTGGACTTGGTCCTCTTATGGGACAAGGCCCGGGAAAAGAAGGGAAAACACACTAAATTTCAATGACTCTGGCTCGTACCATACCTGATCTCTGAGATCTGTAGGGAAAATAATTATCGCCTCAATACTATGACCAGAGAAGCCATCCCATTGCCTATCAATGGGTAGTTTCTCAAGCAGTATTTTGAATGAGGTGAGTGGTAAGTTTGCCTAGAATTATATTATATGTAAGTTCTTGCTTGTAAATACTCTTTCTCGGTACCCCATTTTGGGTGCCTTGCCCTTGTAAATAGCTTGTGGGCCGGCCTTCGGGGCCGCCTTTTCTTTCCTTGCTTTCTTTTGCTTCTTTTCATTTTCTTTTGTTTTTCTCTTGTTTTTCGGGTTCCCAACAGGTTGTCTTCCTCTTGTAGACATGTATGCTTCGCATAACATCTAGCCTCTGGAATGGTACCTTGTGCAGTTTGGGTAATTTGGAATCTATCATTAGAAAGGTGGAGTTGTCTACACTCTAGAGTTGCTTTGTGAGTATGGTAAGAGGCTATGGGTGATCTTTCATTTGATACATATCTTGAAAGTCCAGACATTAGTTAACAGAAAATCCAAGAAGCAAGTAATCGCATGATCCTCGAGGGCAGATTGGTTGCACTAGTTGTTGGCCAAGTCTGAAAATCATAAGAATATCCTGGGTCTAGAACATTCTCTCCTACTCGATAATTTAAAATGGGTGGCAAAGTGAAAGGAGTACCACCGTGAAAATTAGCTAAGCTCAAGCTTCACGGTGAAAGAAGTACCACCTTCCCATCTCCAAAAAAAAAGAAAAGAAAATTTAAGGAATGGAGAATTCTGGTATCCGGGTGAAACATGGAAGATAAGATGACTTTGGTCTGATTTATTTAGTGCCTCCTCTCTGCTTCTCTTGAACATCATAGGCTTGATTTTCTTTCAAAGCACACACCCCACAGCTGACAAAAGATCGAAAGATTGAATCAATGATGAGTCCATTTTTCTCAGAAACCTCGCGCTCTACAAACAAGATGCTCCAGGGAAAGATTAATTCTGGTTTTGCTAACCAGAGATTCTAAAGTTCTCGAGTGTGCTAAGGCATTCATCCCAAGGGGTCTCCATTTTTAATGCCCTACATACCTGTCCCTATATTTTGTAGGCAAAATGTTGGGTCCCCCTTTTTTCACTTTTTGCTTTTCCTTGGTTTTCTTTGTTTCCTTTGTTTCTCTTCGAGCTTTGCTTCCATGAGGGTTATTTTCTTTTTATTTTATCCTCTTGTCTCTGGGACCCGATCCCGGAGTGTGTTTGTCTTCTGAGTTGGCCCGATTCTGGACTCCGAGATTCTCTGTCATCATGTCTTCTTTTACAAGGAGATGTGGTTGCACGAAATTCCCAGGCCCGGAGTCCAGAGGTTTGCCTTTTCTGGAGTTTTTGGAGGAAAGAAACACATTTTTACCCTAAGGGTATAAATGGGTTTTACCAGTTACTTTTACATTTACCGCGATCAAGCACTCAAAGCGATTAAGGCAATTTAAACGACATTTTGCTCCCTATGCTTAGCGATTGATTAACAGTGATTTGTTGTGTTTGTTTGTGGTTACTTGAAGGTTGACTAGTTGCAGAGCACCTCCCATGCTTGTTTCCTCTGCTTTTCTCTATGTTTTTAGGTAGGCCCTTTTCTGGCTCCTCCTAATTTTTCTTCCATGTTTCACTTTTTGCGTGTCTATGTTTGTTTGGTTTTCGGCTTTCATTTTCGCTAGTTTTTGGGTTTCTAATTTTTGTTGTGTCACCTCCCATTGGTGGGATGGCTCTTCTAGGGGGTTGTCTACCCTCTGTGTAGCTATACATTAGGGTTCTTTTGTATATCTCTGTACATTTTGTATATGTCTATATATATGCCTATTTTTGGATAGCCTGCAAGTCGTGCTCTGGCCCTCATTTGTGCTTCAACTCTGTCTGTATATGTTTCTTGTATATCCTACACTCTATCTAGTGGCGATCTTGTCGCGCTCCATGTGTCAAAAGGCCCAAATTTGGAGCTCGTCCGAGAGAGGTCTGCCTGGTTTGAAATTGGCACCTTGCTGGTTTGAGTCATGGTAGTTTTCTCTCTCCTTTGTCATGTCAGTCTTAATGGTAGGTTAAGTTTCCCACATGCAAGCATTCAAAACCTGCCCAAGTGGCATTCATTTCCCTATGTGTTCAGACAATTGTTGGTGTTACTGCATGGCCACGTGATGCCCCCACGTCAGCCTAGTATGGCTAATTTCCAACCATGTCGTGTAACGGTTAGTTTCCTAGACTCCAAACCCTGAGCCTCCCTTTGGTCTTCGTTTCATTTTTGTCACATGAGCTAGAATCCCCGGAAGCCCGTGTAGAGGTCAAATTCCTAAGTCATTTTAGTATATATATCTTTTTTGGAGTTTAACGTGAACTAACATCCTTTCAGGGATAGGTGCGAAGTAGTGGTGAAAATCTCCAGAGTCCAGAATGATGTTATGTTTTTATATGTACTGACGATTGTCTTGTCTTGCAGGTTGCCGAAATATTACTCATCGATCATGTCTGAAGCGTCAGTATCCTCTTCACCTGGGAGTCTGGAACTCCCCACCACCACTTCAACCAGGGCGACCGTGAAGACAAAGGCTGAGAAGGCCTTAGAAAAACTCCCATTAACTATGAAATATCTGAAGGGAGAGGATATTCTTGGATCAAAGGTTGATTCCAAGCTTAAATTGATCACCGACACAAGTGTCGGGATGTGGGCCGAAATGCAGTCCTTAGTGAAGATGATGTTCATTTAACGCACCGCTAGAGATTCATTGGCCCTCAATATTGGCAGCTTTGGTATTCTCAAGGCCGCTTGCTTCCCCTACTCTGTGCAGGTTTCAGAGCTCATCCTCACTCTGGAAAAATACTACAACATAGTCATTAAGGTTGTCATGTTGGCTTCCCTAATTGAAACATTTCTATTGTATACATGTTGAACATTGAAGTAAATGAAATAATAGTTGTAATGAGCGCATTGATACTTATTTGCAATAAATGGGTTTTGTGAAGAGTGAGGCAGATGCTAACCTCTACTACTTGGTGGTTGGGGGTGAGGTTCTCATTCTTGTTCTATATGTGGACGACTTGTTTTTAACAGGTTCACTAGGGCTCATAGAGGAGTGCAAGAGGGACCTTGCAGTAGAATTTGAGATGAAGGACTTAGGACTTATGCACTACTTTCTAGGTATGGAGGTGTGGCAGACAAATGGAGAAATTTTCCTTGGGCAAGGGAAATATTACATTGAAATGTTGAAGAGATTCGAGATGGAGGATTGCAAAGCCATGTCTACACCTATGATAGCAAATTGGAGGAAGGTAGATACTTCTAAGGAGAAGGATGTAGATCCCACCTTATACAGGTAGTTGATTGGTTCTCTCATGTATTTGGTCAACACTAGGCCAGATATAGCCTTTGCAGTTAACTCTCTTAGTTAGTTCATGGTTGAGCCAAAGAGAGTGCATTGGATAGCAACAAATCATGTGTTGCATTATTTGCAAGGTACAGTAGATTATGGGATCAGATATGTTCGAGGTGAAGGTATCAAGTTGATAGGCTATACTGATGCAGATTGGGCAGGGAGTACAATGGACAAGAGAAGCACTTCAGGGTGTTGTTTCAGTGTGGGATATTCAAGAGTTGTCTCTTGGTTTAGTAGGAAGCAGAAGTTTGTGGCTTTGAGTTCTGCAGAGTCAGAATATATTGCAGCCAGCATGGCGACTTGTGAAGCTATATGGCTTCAAAAGTTGCTAGTAGCCTTGTTTGGTCAGAAGGTTGAGACTACAGTGATACACTGTGACAATCAGAGTTGCATCAAGTTGACTGAGAATCCAATGTTTCATGATAGGTCGAAACATATAGACATCAGGTATCATTTCATCAGGGATTGTGTACAGCGGGGGATTGTTCAGCTACAATTTATACCTATAGATCAGGAGGTAGCAGACATTCTGACAAAGGCACTAGGGAAGGCAAAATTCATCTTCTTCAGAGATAAGTTGGGTGTTGCACAAAACAACTTCCTCACTAAGAGGGAGTGTTAGTTTGGTAGCTTGGAAATTGTTCTTCCATTTGCTAATAATTTTTTATTTGACTCTTTGTAGAAACTTCTAAGTTTGTAAAAACTTCTAGTTTGTAGAAATTTCTAGTTTGTAGAAACTTCTAGAAGTTGGATACTTCCAGAAATCAGAAACTTTCAAAATTGGAAATTCCAGAAGCCGCAAACTTCTAGAAGCCGCAAACTTCTAGAAGTTGGAAACTTCCAGAAGCCGGAAACTTCTAGAAAGTTATTGATGAAGTCAAGATAATTTTAGCCATTAAGATTGGATCTTGGAGGGATTATAAAAGGGGGTCAAGGGGAATTTGGAGAAGAACAAGTTGAAGAAGAAACTTGCAGTGTTAGCAAGTAGTCTTGCAGTGTTAGCAAGGGCGCAGTGATAGCGTTTGAGAGATAGTAGTGGAGGAATATCAGCAGGAGGAGTCAGGAGATTGTCTGAGTTCTGCTAGTGAGAGGCAAGGAATTTTGTATCTGTTAATTTGCTGAAGTTTAATATATTTCTCATCTGCAGTACTAGTTTTCCCTTCGGGGTTTTTCTAGGGACAATTTGTCCAAAAATATTGTGTTATTGTGTTGCATATTTCTTTCCGTATTTTTTGGTGAAGTTGCAGTTGTGTTATTTCTTGTTATTTGTTAATCAAATAATCTTTATAAGAATAGGAGATTAATAATTAGTGACTGCAATAGATTTTTCACTTCCGATTTTGGAAGTTTCCAACTTCTGGAAGTTTTCGATTTCTGGAAGTATCCGGCTTCTAGAAATTTCTACAAACTAGAAATTTCTACAGACTAGAAATTTCTACAAAGAGTCAAATAAATAATTATTAGCAAATGGAAGAACAACTGTCCAAGCTACCAAACTAACATAATCGAAGTGGAGGATAATACCCATATTGATGATTTTATGGTTTTAATTAGTTCTTATTATAGAAATAAGATATTATATCTATATTTATTATTTCAATCTTAATGTAAAGTAGGTAACAATGGATGACACACTCACGCATACGTTGTGATTACAAATGTCAACTGGTTTCCATAGTCTTTCTGTCACGACAGTGATAGGAATATGACTGGTAAATAACTAAAATTCTACAACAAAACCTACTGTTACAGGAAACACTGTGGAAAATTTGTGAATCTATCACTGTCACGACTCGACCTTTGAGACTCCTCTTGTTCCGGACTTGTCTTGCGACATTTTGACCGTGTTGACCAAGTCATTTTGATTCGACTAGGTCGCTTTCTAGATGCTATGTTCTAGTTGATTTTTCTCATTATGGTTTTGATTAGCGGTAATTATAAA
>MU225001.1:1945206-1972267 GCA_018584345.1 Thuja plicata | reverse complement strand
TAGTTCGACCTTATATAGGTGAACGAAACCCTAAAAGGTAAATACTAGGTTGTGCATTATTAATTAGGAATTAATTAATAACACACCTAAGAGAAGCTTAAGCTAATAGAGTAATAATACTCTAACAAATATGTCTGTACAAATCTTCCTTTTATCAATACCTCTCATCGAGTTATAAATCCCTTCAAAATATTTTCTTTCGCATTAGCCTAAAATAGTTATTACAATATTTTTTCAAGCTCTTACACGAGGTTTTTAATATTTTCTTTATATCTATTGCTTCGCTTCATTTTTTTTATATCGATATGTTTGTACAAATCTTCCTTTTATCAATACCTCTCATCGAGTTATAAATCCCTTCAAAATATTTTCTTTCCCATTAGCCTAAAATAGTTAATACAACATTTTTTCAAGCTCTTACATGAGGTTTTTAATATTTTCTTTATATCTATTGCTTCGCTTCAGAAAGATTTTAGAAAGAGATCACTAATTAAAATTTTTATGTAGTTAGTTTCATAATCAAGACAATGAAATAAGATTTCACTTAATTAGTTCCCTTTACTAAACCTTTTTCTCCCAACAAGTTAATAAGGTGGCTGCAAGAAGTTGAGTCCCACTTTTAGGCAAAAAGTGCAAGTGTTTTCCCTGTTTTTCAAATTTTCTGTGAATTGATGTCAAAATTTGAGGCACTTAGATATTAAATCTAAAAAACACTTCACTAATAGAAAACTTAGTGCTCGGAGTCTACTTTCTAAATATGTAATTTATTGCAATACCCACATGGTAGAAATTATTTTTTAGTAGGCATGTTTAAAAGCCACTTTTTCAAAATGTTTGTTTCACGACCATACCACACACGTGTACGACCACCATATTTTGTCCTAAATAAATGAATTTTTGTAAATCCTTCCTGGGAAAAATACTTAGGACACCAAAGATTGATGATAATATATTTTTTTTTTTATTAAATATTTTTTAATTAATTTTTAATTGATTATTAAATATATTTTCAAAACCTCTAGTGTACGACCACCATAATTTGATGAAAACTTCACATTTTTTCAAAAAAAAAATTCTCTTCAAGGACATTATATGTATATTGATGTCATATAATTTATTTTCAAAAAAATGTAAAATAAAATTATTAAAGGTTTAGTGAACCTCACTATTTTAAGTTTAAGAACCACTTTTGATTAATAAATATTGTAAAAATAGTAAAATTTATCATATCACTATGAAATTTATATTATTGAAATGTAGAGAGTAAGATCTCTAATGGGTTTTCATTTCATCAAAAAATTTGATTAGGAAGGCCCTCAAAAAATTACGGCAAGACAAAAATTTGATATTTCATTGCCTCATCCATTATTTTGAAGGTCCAAGCATAGGCTTGGACCCACCAAGTCTGTCCCGAACTGAATTCCAATGCAAAGGGTGGCTTGTAAATTCAAATTTTAAAATAATGGGCACACGTTTAAAACATGTACCTGTTTCATAAATATAATAAATTGACATATAAAAATGAGTTTCTAGGAATAATTTAAAAAAAAAAAAATTAAAAAATGGGCACTCGTGTTTTGAATTTTTGGATCGGACGTCCAAGTGTAAAACGGGTGCTCTTTTCTAGTGGCATTTTAAAAGTCCACAAGACTTCCGCCGAATTGGGACCCAACTTCTTGCTCTTGCCCAATATCATGAAAACCCTTATGTAACCCTAAAGATATAAATACTTTGGTCTTTAGAAGCAATACAATATAATAAAGATTAGAATCATGCAACTTTCAAGTATATGAGTACCTTAAAAGAATCCATATACTACATACCATGAGAAAAAATAGTAGCCTAATTGACAATCATACTTCGCATCCTTTCTTATACTATAAAAATTGAGCATTACCATCTTCAACCACCAAATCCACTATGTCTTTTCATTTAAACCAGATGAATCATATCTCACATGTATTTGCATCTTGAAGGTTTCTATCATTCCTGTCTTATTGATATCATGAATCTCTGTGAACATAAGTACTTAACATCTTGAAATCCCCCTTGAAGTTATCTATCCACATCATCTCTATTGACATCAATGAAAAAACAATGCCAACACCCATTTGCCCAATTTCCCTTAAATCCTGAAAAAAGCCTTAAGAGCTAGCACTAGAACAAGGATTGAGAAATGTCAATTAAATATATAGCTTTGAGCCCAAGAAATCTATTTGTGCAAAATCCATATTGCTCCATGACTTTCACTAAGAAAGATCTATCCACCTCATCATATAATTTTTTAATGTCAAATTTTGAAAAAATCTTATCTATTTTGGAAAATCTTATTGAGTATATTACTTCATAGTTATTATGATGCCTTCCACAATAGATCTATTCAGGAAAAATACACTTTTCTCTTCAGATATAATTGAGCCTAAGACCTTATTTAATCTATTGTCCATGACTTTAGAAATCACCTTGCATATTGTATCAAGTGCAAATAAATAGATCTAAAATGGTCAAAGTATTGGCCGACATTTTCTTTCTTTGGGATCATTGTAATTATCAAAGTGTTGTATATATCTTTCAACACAAAAATGACATTTCTAGTTTCTTCAACTAATCTCCATGTATAATATTTTATTCATTCCCAAAATATTTGGAAAATAATGATGGAAATCCATCAGGTCTTTGGGCCTATTCTCCCTCCATAGATAATATGGATGTTTTAACTTCCTCCAGTGTGACAAATTCTTGCAACATTTTGTTTTAATATTCTATTACAAATTCGGGGATGACATTGAGAATATCGCCATTTGACTTTGAAAGTTGATTTTCCTCCAAAGAAATGAGATCCTTTTAGTAAGAGACCACTTCTTTGTTAATCTCTTATTTATCTCAAAGTCATTAGCCATTTTATTTTTAATGACATTGATAATGTTAATTGATCTTCTTGCCTTCACTAAGCTATAAAAGAAAGTTGTGTTTTGATCTCCTTCCTTTAGCCAAAACTATCTTGAATTCTAATTCCCAAAAGTTTCATCTCTAGCCATCTCTTTAGAGTATTGAAAATTCAAATCTTTTTGCTTAATAAAATTAATCTCTTTTATTCCATCCTATACTACTTTATTGTGACTGTTTTTCTAGTTTTTTCTCTTAGTGCACATTTTCTACAAAGATATCCTTGAAATTTACTCTAATCCATTATTTTACTTTGATTTTAGAAATTGGAGTTTCTTGGAAAAGAGGAAATCTTTCTTACCTTCTCTAGTCACATGCACATTTCTCTACCACTGCCCAACCAAGTCTTTGAGGCCATCCTCCTGAAACCACATCTTCTTGAATTTCAATGGGCACCTCATTGAAATGGAGTAATCCCGTATTAGGAGGAAAATTGGGTAGTGGTATGATCTTGAGAATGGAAGGATGTTTTCTTCAAATAACAATAAAACATCTGTCCAATTTATGGCTAAGATTAAGTGATCAAGTTTTCTCCAATATTAATGAACCCTTGTCTACAGTTTGTCCAAGTGAATGTTCTATTATTGTTCTTGACTTCGCATAGCCCACTGCAAGTAGTAATATTTTGGAAATCCTTTTGGACCATCCTGTATAAGCCTCTGCTTTCATTTTTGTTAAACAATTTAAGAGTAGCATCGGGGGTATGTACAGGAACATGGTATGCCAAAAACTGGCAATGTGAAAAAATGATCTTTTCACTCATCCAAAAGCACACTAAAAAGCATGTTGATTTTTTAGTATGCCTGGGTGTCAGTACACCTGGCCAAACCAAAAGCCAAAGCACAAGCATAATTTTGAATATCCAATAATATCGGATATTATCGAATATCCAATATTAGATCGGATATCTAATTTTTTCCAATAAAACTTATTTAGGCCTGCAGGCTGCATTTCTCAGTTTTCATTGTGAAAATGTGAAACACAGCCCAGGAGTTTCTCATATCCAAAACCAATCACATATCTGATTTTCCTATTTGTCATTTCTCTCCAAATTCAACAGGTACGTAAAAATTTTAAGTTGTTTTTATTTTTTTTGTTTTTTAATTAAAATTTGTAGTTTTTTTTATAAAAACTAGGGTTTAATTGACATTATTTATCATTTTTTTAAAATTAATTATAATTTCATATTTGGTTTTTATTGTAATTAGGCATGGACTCAAACCAACCTAAAAACCCTCCCAATGATCACACAAACAATTCAGAACCACCTCCAAACATCCCATAACCACTTGAAAACAATCCCTCACCTTCCGAAGACCAACCAATCTCAAACCCCCGACCTTTAGAGGATCTTATAGGAGACAATCTAAATCAGCTTAGAGGATTTCAGTCTACATATGCAAATATCCCCACATTGGGCCCCATGTTTACCACATTGAACTCCATTATTGAAAACATGGAGAAACTTACAGAGCAACATAATGTTGCACTTCTTTGGCGCAATTCCATGGATGTTGAGTTTGATGATGGGATTGATTATGATCAAGTTATGAACATAAATATAACAAAACATGACATATGTAACCTTTTTGTGGATCCCAAAACCATATTAACAGTGGGCCCAAAAATACCAAGTTGTCAATTAAATGGTACACAAATGATGCAATACGTGACCACTTTTGGGACCGCTAGTGGATGATTTTTGATAGATCACCCCACAACAATTTGGATGTCCCTTTATATTTCTTAATAAAATTGTACGCTGAATTTGTGCTTGGTCACAAGGTAAATTATTGGAGCATGACAACAAACCAACGCGTAGGCTTAGGCACTTCTCAGGAGAGGCCATGGACATACCGAGTTAAATACTACAACTATTCCCCCCCCCCTCCCAGATTACACCACCCCCTATAGTGCAACATCCTGATATTATTGTTGAGGCTGGCTCATAGACTATTCAAGCCATTCACAGCTTGAGTGATCTACTAGTTAGGAAGAGTGGGGCATTTTTGCCTCCTTGTGCTAATGATTCTGGCCCTTCCACATCCTCCACAAGATCACATGTTTGTGTGCCCCACACTTGCATTATGTGCAAGAATATGTGCTTGGGTCCCCTGAATGATAGTGATGCATATAACTATGTCTTCTAGGTGGATGATACTACACAAAACACTATAGGCACTGAAGCACCTCATAGTTATTTGCATCATAGGAGAGATGAGGAGGGGAATGCAGAGCCATGGCCTCTTGTTGGAATAACTGAGAGGGGGGGTGAATCAGTGACCTCAAAAATTAATCCAATAATCCAATCAAAACTTATATCATGAATATAAAACCTCTAGTTATCTTCAGTGCTACAAGATGTATTCCTTGTGTGAATCTAACATATATATATTGCTCAGAGAATATACTATTTATCCTTTTTCTTTAAGCTTTACCGAATAGCAGTTTATCTTTTCTTAATCTTTACCGAATATTAGTAAATAACTTAGTGTTTACTGATTAATCTTGTTTTAGTAATGTGTAAAGAAAAACATCAAAGAAATGAACCATAAAAACATTTGACACATGGATTTTTAATGTGGAAACCCTGTTAAGGGAAAAACTACTTGGGGCTAGTAACCCAAAATCTTCACTCTTCTAAAGTGAGCTCGGTGAAGAGCCAACCCTATTAAAGGTTACAAACACACTATTAAGTGTGACCTTGTTAGATGATTTAAAACTAATAGTTTATCAATTGACCTAACATTCACTATTTTTTAAACATGAAAACCTTTTAATACTCCTTGGGATGTATCTCAATATATAAAGGATGGTTAAATCCCACTCAATTAAGATATTTTCTTAATCAATGGTTAAACTAAAACAGTACATGATCTATTCATAAATACAACTTAATCTTGTAGATGTTCAGATATATTGTAAGTCTATAATACCTCTTCTGATCAATGTTCCCTTTAATTCCTTTTCTCCACTTCTTCCTGCTCGGTGAGTGTTGTTGCTTCTCTGTTGCTCGGTGTCTGTAGAATTCTTGGCTTTGTTCCTCAGCCTGTATGATCAGATCTGCATGAAGAATTCTATCTTCACCAGAATATTCTTAGCATTCCTCTTTTAATAATGAATTACTTGTCTCTTTATATAGCAATGATTTCACCGTTCTTCTATCTTTCTTGTTTTCTTCGTTGATCACTTCTTGATCCATAAATCTGGCCATGCTTGCTTTAGTTTTATTCCATAAAAATCTCCTTGTTTTCTGGAATAAAACATGCTTTAAATCTCCTTCTTATTGTTATCTTTTAACTGATCGATAGAAATAAAGTAAACAATCAGTTAACTCTAAATATAGCTCCTTCCAGCTAAGTTGTTTTGTCATTTTCTAATTTTAGTTCATGTCGGTCAACACTTCAGTTGTGCTCGGTGACTACTGTAGATAGCTCAGGCATCAACTTCAATTATGTTCATTAAAAACTTTAGTTAGATTGGTAATGCTTGCTTGGGTATCACTTTCTCGGGTAACACTATCCGTTGGTTGACACTGTGAACTTCTGTGCTTAGGGTTCACTATCCATTAGGGTTTACTATCATTCGGTGTGTATGATTACCGATGACAAAAAAATTGTATCTTCAGATCTTTAAGTGTTGTGAAAATATGTGTATGAGAAATCATACCATATCAACTTGACATCAATGAAAATACAATACATTAACTGATTTAATGTCTTGCATTTACTTTCTGCAACTCGGTGATCATCAACTTTGTCATCTTCAAACATTCAATCAGTAGTAGTTCATCAATCTCTCTCTTTGGCATTGATGGAAACATACTACTAACACAATATGGAATATATCAGTTATAGTTCATCAATCTCTCCCAAACTTATTGTTCTATAACTAATTCAAATATCTAACTCTCGGTAAGCTCTTCTAGCTTAGATTTGATTCTTGTAGAGTACTCTTTTTCATTCTTTATTCCCTTCACTGGATAGATGTAGAAACTTCTATTTATGTCTCTCCCTTTGTTGTAGAATCTTCTTTTTCTAAACTTTTCTCTCCCTTTGACTGTTCCTCTCCCTGATGAATATTTTTTTTTCTCTCCCTTGATGATCATGATAGATATTTCATATGAATATATTCTCTCCCTTTGATAGCAATGCCAAACATACAATATATTTTTAACAAATATATTCCTTGAATTTACTCTCCATCAAAAATACAATAACTCTGGTATTCGGTGCAAATAAGTACCTTTCTGTGTACTGATATATCATTGCAATCCATTTCCAGCTTGCATCAACATGATTGATCTTCTGATAATGTGTAGGTTGATGCAACTTCTTAGTCAGCTTAGCGACCAGTAGACAAGGGTCAAACCCCTAGTCTCTTTCTTAGGTACTCAACTGTATATTTTGGAAATGGATTTGTGAATATGTTTGCTAATTATTCTTTGGATTGCACATATTCCAATATCACCTCTTTCTCTTGTACTTGTTCTCTTAAGTAATGATACTTGATAACAATGTGCATTGTCTTAGCATGCATAACATGGATCTTTGAAATATTTATTGCACTTGTATTATCATAATAGATAATCAATGGATCAATAATTTTCATATTCATACCTTCCAGTAATTGCTTGATCCATGCAATGTTAGAGTAATTTGCAGCAGTAGCCATAGATTTTTCTTCTGGAGTAGATTGAGAGATGCATCCTTACTTTTTACTTATCCATATGAAAATTCTATCACCCATAAAAAATGCTCCTCCTATTGTTCTCTTTATATCATCTATGTTTCCTACCCAATCAGCATTTGTATAGACTTGAAGCTCAAATTTTCCTTCCTTTTTATACCATAGACCATAGTCCTCAGTATTCTTTAGATATCTCAGAATTCTTTTGATAGTAGTCATGTGTGATTCCTTGGGACTAGCAGAGAATCTTGCAACTATTCCAACTGCATGTGCTATATATGGTCTAGTATGTACAACATACATTAGCTTTCCAAGTATTGATCTATACAAAGTTTGATTTACCTCTGTTGACTTCTCTTCTTTTGTCAGTTTTCATCTGGTTTCCATAGGTTTTCCAACTGGTTTTGAATCTTCCATCTTGAATATCTTCAGAACTTCTTTGATGTATTTGGATTGTGTGATGTAGATTCCTTATTCCTATTGTAGAATCTGTAGACCAAGAAAAAATTTGATCTCTCCAAACATTGACATCTCAAACTCTTTTCTCATTTCATCAGCAAATAATTTGCATAGCATATCATTACCTCCAAATATGAAATCATCAACAAATATCTCAACAATCAAAATGTTATCATCAGTATCTTCTTTTAAATACATATTATTGTTATCACTTGTTCTTACAAATCCAATACTAATGAGATAAGAGTGAATTATTTCATACCATGCTCTCGGTGCTTGTTTCAATCCATACAAGGCTTTGTGTAGTCTACATACCATGTTCCTCTTGTTAGTATCAACAAACCCTTTTGGTTGTTCAATGTATACCTCTTCTTCTAGTTTTCCATTTAGGAATGCAGATTTGACATCCATTTGGTATACCTTAAATCCTTTGAACGCAACATAAGAAAGTAGAATCCTTAATCCTTCTAGTCTATCAATGGGTGCAAAGGTTTCTCCATAGTCAATACATTCTTCTTGTGCATACCCTTTGCATACTAATCTTGCTTTGTTCCTTGTGACTTCTCCATTCTCATTCAGTTTATTTCTGAATATCCATTTGGTACCAATGACATTTTTGTCATTCGGTCTAGGTACTAATGTCCATGTTTTTTTCTTCTCAATTTGTTCAATCTCTTCATTTATAGCACTGACCCATTCTTGATTATCAAGTGCAGTATTGACAGATTTAGGCTCAAAATCAAAATCAAACATCTAGTGTTTAATGAATTAATTCTTGTTCTCATTCCAACCTTTTTGTCTCATATGATTTGGTTCTGTGGATGATGTCTTATAACATACTTGGCAAGTACACATTCAGATACTTGTGCATCATTCTGATCATCAGCTTAACCTTCATTTTGATCTTCATCGCTCGGTACATCATTGTGAGAAATTTCCTAATTTTCGGTGTTTATAGCTTGATGCTCAGGTGCATTGTTCTGTCACTCGGTAGTGATACATTGTTTCTTGGGAAGAGTGGAAGGTTCTTCACTATAGAAAAATCCATTATAGTCTTCCAGTTCCTTTATTCTTTCCTCATCATTTTTCTCAGAAAATTCATCCACTTTTACATTTTCACTTTCAATGATTTTGTTAGAGGATTTGTTAAGACATTTATAAGCTTTTCTTTTGGTAGAATAACCTAGTAATATTCCTTCATCACCTTTAGAGTCAATCTTTCTATTTCTATCATCTTTCAATATATAACATTGACTTCCAAAAATTTCAAACTTACATTAGGTGTGTATCCATGCCATAGCTCATAGGGTGTCTTATTAGTGTATTTCTTCAATTGAACTCGGTTTAATGTATAGACAACAGTGCTTACAGCTTCTGTGAAATGTTTGTGTGATTCCTTTCTCAATCATCAGTGTTATGACACAATCAACAATTAATTTGTTCCTTCTTTCAGTAATCCCATTATGTTGTTGTGTTTTTGGTGCAGAAACCTATCTTTTTATTCCATGCTCAATACAAAAGTTAGTGAATTCATCAGAAAAAAATTCTTCTCCTCTATCTAATCTTAGACATTTTATTTATTTTCCACTTTGTTTTTCAACTATGGCTTTATACCATTTGAACATCTTGAATGCTTCTGATTTCTCTTTTAAAAACATAACAGTAATCATTCTAGAGTAATCATCAACAAAGAGAATGAAGTTTCTATCACCATAATAGCTCATTGTTCTCATTGGTCCACATAAGTCAGTATGGACTAATTATAGAATGGCTTAGATGTGTAGGTTTTTCTCTTGTAACTAGATTTTGTCATTTTACCTTTTTGACAATTCTTACACATGGCACGATCGAGCTTTGACATGCATGGTAAGCCTCTTACTTTCCTTTTATTGCTTATGTTAACCATGTTTTCAAAATTCACATGACATAACCTTTTATGTCACAACCATATATCTTTAGTTCTATCCAATAAACATGTGGTTTCAATTTTACCAAGATAGAATAGCTTACCTTTTATTTTTTCACCAGTACCGATCAACCTTCATGTTTCATTATAGATCTTTTCCTTTTTTTCTCAAATGCAACTCAGTGACCTATGTTATTTAGCTGTGAAACACTCAATAGATTATAATTATGTCCTTTCACCCAATATTAATTTTCACATGTGATCAGATTATTCAACATGATGGTTCCTTTACCTTCAAATGGACAAGGGGATTCATTACCCATTCTTGCTGATCCACCATTATAATTTTCAAAAGTTTCAAACTTTTCCTTATCTCCAGTCATGTGGTGAGTACAGCCACTATCAATAATTCATACATCATTTTTACTAACCTTAGATATGAGTGTAGTTTCAATATTCCTTTCCTCTTCGTCTGAATCATCCTTCATAGTAACAAATACCACCTCAATATCTTCATTAGATTTGGTGTCAGTATTCTCAGCTTTGTTCTCAACTAGGTAACAAGCCTTCTTTCCTTTTTCCTTATAGTCTCGGTTATCTCTTCTGTTAGATTTTTGGTTGCCTTGGTAATCTCTGTCATCACTTTTGTCATACTTCTTTTCATAAAATCTGTCATCTTTTCTTTAATCTTTTATCTTGTTAGGGCATCTACCAGAAAAGTGTCCAATCTCTTTGCAATTAAAACATACCATAATTTACCTTTGTATCTACATTAGCCTCTCTACAATCTTCTAGCCATTAGTGCTTCAATTTCATCAAGTTCTTGTTCATCACTATAACTTTCACTATGATTTATCATAGTGTGTTTGTGACTTGATTTACTTACTTTTAGAGAAGATTTGAATGTTGACTCAATAGTTGGTAAGACACTTTTGTCAAAGTTATTAATCTAAAATGAAATAAGTCTACCAATCAGACTATCTAGAGTAACATTATTATTTTCTACTGCTCTCATTTCTTGTATAGTAGATACTCTAATAGCATAAACAAGCAATAAGGTTCTGAGAATTTTACTTACCATTGTTTCTTCTTCAAGTACACCTCGTACTCCTCGGATAGCATTTACAACCTCTTTGATTTTTCTACTATACTGAGTAATGTTTTTCCTTCTTTCATTCTAAATCATCAAACTTTCCTCTTAGGCTTTCAGCCTTGGCCCTCAACACATTTTTGTCTCCTGCATGTACTAGCCTGAGTTTGTCCCACATTTTCTTTGCAGTGGTGCATGATTTGACATCTTCAAATTCAGAATCAGAGAGTGAATAAGATAGTTCTATCATCATAGAAATGTGTTCATGTTTCTCTCTCAATTGATCAACTGTCGGAGGTCCAGTAGGTAACAAAAATTTAGTATCCAAGTACTGTGTGACATCATTTCCAATACCTGATAGGTGGAGACTTATCCTCCTTTTCCATGATACAAAGTTGTCCTTGTTCAACTTAGGCACATCCCTTTTGGTCATCTTGTGATCTTTAGCTTAGGTTTTTAAACCTTCCTTCCAACCACACAAGCTCTGATACGAAATTTTAGAATAACTCAGAGGGGGGATGAATCAGTGGCCTCAAAAATTAATCCAATAATCCAATCAAAACTTAAATCATGAATATAAAACCTCTAGTTATCTTCAGTCTTACAAGATGTATGCCTTGTGTGAATCTAACATATATACCGCTCAGAGAATATACAATTTATCCTTTTCTTTAAGCTTTATCTAATATCAGTTTATCTTTTCTTAACCTTTACCGAATATCAGTAAATAACTTAGTGTTTACCAATCAATCTTTCTTTAGTAATGTGTAAAGAAAAACATTAAAGAAATGAACCATATACACATTTGACACATGAATTTTTAACGTGGAAACCTTGTTAAGGGAAAAGCCACTTGGGACCGGTAACCCAAAATTTTCACTCTTCTAAAGTGAGCTCGGTGAAGAGCCAACCCTATTATAGGTTACAAACACACTATTAAGTGTGACCATGTTAGAGGATTTAAAACTAACAGTTTATTACTTGACCTAGAATTCACTATGTTGTCAACATGAAAACCTTTTGATAATCCTTGGGATGTATCTCAATATATAAAGGATGGTTAAATCCCACTCAGTTAAGAGATTTTCTGAATCAATGGTTAAACTGAAACAGTTTAGGATGTGTTCATAAATACAACTTAATCTTGCATATGTTCATATCTATTATAAGTCCATAATACCTCTTCTGATCAACGTTACCTTCAATTCCTTTTCTCCACTTCTTTCTGCTTGGTGATTGTTGTTGCTTCTCTATTGCTCGTTGTCTGCAGAATTTTTGGCTCTGTTCCTCGGCCTGTATGATCAGATCTGCATGAAGACCTCTATCTTCACCAGAATATTCTCAACATTCCTCTTTTCATAATGAATTACTTGTCTCTTTATATAGACATGACTTCACCGTTATTCTATCTTTCTTATTTTTTTCCTTGATCACTTCTTGATCTGTAAAGCTTGCCACGCTTGCTTTATTTTTATTCTATAAAAATCTCCTTGTTTTCTAGAATAAAACATGCTTTAAATCTCCTTCTTATCGTTTTATTTTGACTGATTGATAAAAATAAAGTAATCAATCAGTTAACTATAAATATAGCTCCTTTCAGCTAAGTTGTTTTGTCATTTTCTAACTTCAGTTCTCGTCGGTCAACACTTCAGTTGTGCTCGATGACTATTGCAGATAGCTCATGCATCAACTTCAATTATGTTCATTGACAACTACAGTTAGCTTGGTAATGGTTTCTCGGGTATCACTTGCTCGAGTAACACTGCTCAGGGTTCACTGTCTGTGAGGGTTTACTTTCATTCGGTGTGTATGATTACCAATGCCAAAAACTTTGTCTCTTCAGATCTTTAAGTGTTGTGACAATATGTGTATGAGCAATCATACCATATAAAGTTTACATCAATGATAATACAATACATTAACTAATTTAATGTCTTGCATTTACTTTCTATAGCTCAGTGATCATTAACTTTGTCATCTTCAAACATTCAATCAATTATAGCTCATTAACTCCTACTATTACGGTAAGAGTAAAAAATTAACTTGTCACATTGTATTTAATTTTAAATGTTCATAATTTTTAGTAGAATTTTCTTATAATGATTGCCCGCTTATGTTTTCTTATGTGTTTCATTTATGTTTAGTTGATGACAAAGGAGGAGATGGCATAGGTGGAGGGTTCCACACTTTCAACCATTTCATTTGGCCTTGACACTTCAACGGAACATACGTTTTAATGTACTCATTGGTTTGTTTTTTATAATAGTAGATACACATCTTTTTTTATTTTTATGATCATCTTATTACATACTCATGCAGGTTTCACTAGCTACCACTTGGGGGCAATGTGAGGGGTTTCAAGTGTCAGGTTTTGACAAGGGGAAGGTAATTAAGTATTTTAGTTTGTTTATGCATACATGGATACTTGTCACTTGTGCGTACTCATTTTTAATTTACATGGTTTATTTGTCAAATGGTGGTGTGTGACGATGTCGTGAAACCAGTTCACCATGATAGAGTCACATGCATCTCAATTCACAATGATAGCCCCATGGTACGTATATTTCTAAATTTATTTGTTTGTAGTTTACTATGAAGTATATATAATATGATCAAGTCATGATTGTATCAAGTATCTGTTTAACTTTTGTAGATCACCCCTAGTTTGATGGAGGTACAACACCAAGGTTTTGTATTGTTGATGACCCAACTGACATTGCCTGAAGAAAATTCAACACACATAAGTTTTAATGTTAATTCAATTATTTTGTAAACATATATTTGTTACCAAGGATTTAACATTAAATAGTATAACTCATTGATCAATCTCATTTTCGCAAACATATGCAGGTTGGAGTCAACATTGGTGGCATTGTCCCTTCACTACCAAGGACATATGATAGGAATCCTAACCGCATGAGGAGACAAAGAGGTGAGGTACATGAGAGTTGAATTTTAAAATTTGTTTATTTATTATTGTTGATAGGATTTTGAATTTTTATTTTTGATTTGTAGAAACCATATAAATTAAGTAATCTAACTTGGGGTTTCACTTTTGTGTTTGAATGTAGGATCCATCAGAGCCATAGAGTACTTCGAAGAGGCTCTGTTTTGATGATCCACCAGTGGAATAGGATGTCCTAGAAACATTTGTAGTTGTTTCTTATTTTCAGATGCCATATGGCACATTTTGAGATGGAATATGCGACATTGTATCTAGATATGTTGATTTTGTAAAGATTTTGAGATGGCATGTGCCACATTTTGTACAAAAAATTTTCATATATACATATCTATATGCTCATTTCTATTTATTTAAACTTTTTCATGTGTTCTATGTATGTATCATTTCCATAAATTATATCTCTGTAATGTGTTGTATGTATGTATTATTTCCATATTATGTCTTCGTCATGCATTGTATTTATGTATGTATGTTCATTTTCATATTATATCCTTTCCATGAATTGTATGTGTGTATTATTTCCATAATACATCTTTTTCATGCATTGTATGTATGTTCATTTCCATATTATAGCTTTGTCATATATTGTTAGGATCCCCCATATTTACCATAGGCTCCAATTGCATAAAATGAATGATAAGACCTACCCACTTCCTCTAGCACCTTGAATAAACTTCCAAAATAATTTCACACTTTCTTGAACTGGTCGCAATCCCCTACAATGGATTTGGCACCCCAATATTCTCTTAAGCCTAAATAGGACTAGTAGACCTAGTAGCCCTATTTTCCCTAATTTTTGGACTTTTTCCCCAAGCTTCCCAAAATATTCCAAAATGTAATAGGAGATTCAAATACCCTTTTTGATACCCCTTAACATATATTAAAATTAGGTGTGGTTGTTTTGGATAATCAATCCCAAATATTGCTGCTCCAACCTTCCTTCTTAGGCATAATTGATCCACTTTACAAAGAAACTATATAAAGTACCTACTTCCATAATTTGTGCTTTTCAACAGTGTTGATATATGTCTCAAATGTAAGGAATATGTACTTTGTTTTTCCAAAAACCCTCTACAAACACCTAAACTACAAGACCCTCACCAATTCAAGCCTACAACTAGGGCTTTTTTAAATCTAATATAAAACTCCCTTCTAGACCCAACTCTTGGATCCTACACCATGTACTTTACATGTACAAACAACTTTGAACATAAAAACAAACCTTTATGAAGACCAATCCTTGGCTGCTATAGTCATGGCTTACTTTCTATGCACCCACAAACTTGCAACTTCATCTTAGTTAGTGATTACCCTGCATTTAATTCCAATTTCTCTTTCATATTTAATATTAATAAGTTATTATACAATCCATGGATGCATCCCCATGCCACAGAGACCACAGAAAGTGGATGGATCGCTTATTGCATTCCTCTAATCAAAAGGAAAGACAATGTTGTCATAGGACAACCACCCAATTGGATCTAAAAATATTAAGAAATTAACAATAAAATATTAAAAATGCCATGAGATGGTCGAATCCAAGAGGATAGGCAGGTTGGGGGAGAGTTCATGATGTTAAACCTCATACACCTCTAACTTTCATGAGGTTACTGCAGTAAGGTGATAGTCATAGAAGTTTAGAGATCTTTTTTTGCCTCTACCGATTTGTTCCTATAATGAATGGATGGATGGATCAGTTGGATCGTATGAGTTGATTGGTGTTCCAGTTTGGTCTACATCAGCAACCACAAATGGGCTAATAGGATTAATAAACCTTGGGGACACTTTGGTATGGAGTGGTTATTGATGTTATTTTCATCTCCATGGGTGGAATGGGGTTGTAACTGGGGTTCACCTAGCCAACTAGAGCTAACACAATAGATGGTTTAGTCATAGGATGAATGGTTTGAAAGATGCACCATTGAGCAACTTTCAACTGAGCAACAATGCAACTTTTTGCACCAACTAAGATCGAGTCTTGAAATGGAATCCAAGTGGAATATCCCAAAATTGAGCTAGATGCTTGTAGGCCTTCCCAAGATGGTCCTTTTACACTTCACAAATCTTTGATATCTCTCACGAGGTTTGAGATATCGCTCTCCAAAAATCTCTGCCCAATTTTTCTTAGTGCACCTTGGGAACACTTCAGTCTGACATGCGCTGGAACGTTCTCAATGCTATGCAAGAAAAAAAAAGGTCTCCCATAGAATTTACCTGACCAACTGGAGCTAATGGAGATGACTGTTTGGTGCTATGATGAACAGTTTGAAAGATGCCTCACTGAGAAACTTTCAACTGAGAAACAATGTAACTTTTTGTACCAACCGAGATCAAGTTGCCAAATAGAATCCAAGAGTAATATCCCAAAACTGAGCTAGATGCTTGTAGGACTTACCAAGTTGGTCCTTTTGCAATTCACAGATGTCTGATATATCTTACAAGGTCAAACATATCACTGTCCAAAAATTGCTGCCCAATTTCACTTAGTACACCTTGGGAACACTTTGGTTTGACATGGTCTGGAACATTCTTGATGCTACATGAGAAAAAAGGTCTCCCCTAGTGTTTACCTGGCCAATTAGAGCTGATGGAGCTGATGGTTTGGTCCCACGACAAATAGTTTGAAAGTTGCACCATTGAGCAAATTTCAACTGAGCAATAATGCAACTTTTTTCACCAATCAAGATTGGGGTTCCAAATGGAACCCAATTGGAATATCCCAGAACTAAGCTATATACTTGTAGGAATTCCTAGGATGGTCCTTGTGGACTTCACAGATCTCTAATATCTCTCACAAAGCCTGAGATTTTTCTCTCCAAAAATGGTTGCCCAATTTCACTTAGTGCAACTTGGAAACACTTTGGTCTGACATGTGTCAGAAAGTTCTTGATGCTACACGAGCAAAAAGTGTCTCCCCTAGCATTTACCTAGCCAACTAGAGCCAATGGATCTGATGGTTTGGTCCCACATTGAGTAGGTTGAAAGTTGCACCGTTGAGCAACTTTCAACTGAGCAACAATGCAACTTTTTTCACCAACCGAGATCAGGTCACAAAATGGAATACAAGTGGAATATCCTAGAACTAATCTACATACTTGTAGGCCTTCCCAAGAAGGTCCTTGTGCACTTCATGGATCTTTGATATCTCTCCCAAGGTCTGAGATATCACTCTAAAATAATTATTGTCCAATTTCGCTTAGTGCACCTTGGGAACACTTCAGTCCGACATGGGCTGGAACATTCTTGATGCTACGTGAGGGAAAATAGGTCTCCCTTAGCATTTAGCCATCCAACCAAAACTGATGGAGCTGATGGTTTGGTCCCACAACAAATAATTTTAAAGATGCACCATTGAGTAATGTTCAACTAAGCAACAATGCAACTTTTTGCACCAACCGAGATCGGCTCACCAAATGGAATCCAAGTGGAATATCCAAGAATTGAGCTACGTGCTTGTAGGCCTTCCAAAGATGGTCCTTGTACACTTCAAAAATCTCTAATATATCTCACGAGGTCCTAGATATCGCTCTCTAAAAATTGCTACCCAATTTTGCTTAGTGAAACTTGGGAATACTTCGGTCTGACATGCGCTGGAACATTCTTGATGCTACATGAGTGAAAAAAGGTTTCCCCTAGAATTTAGCCAACCTACTAGAGTTGATGGAACTAACAATTTGGTCCCACGATGAACAGGTTGAACGTTTCACCATTAAGAAACTTTCAACTAAGCAACAATGCAACTTTTTTCACCAACTGAGATTGGGTAGCCAAATGGAATCCAGGTGGACTATCCCAGAACTGATTTACATTCTTTAAGGCCCTCCTATGATGGTCCTTATGCACTTCAAAGATCTATGATATCTCTTACGAGGTCCAAGATATTTCTCAACCAAAATTGCTTCTCAATTTTTCTTAGTGCAGCTTGAAAATGATGACATGTAACTGATTGAATGTTTGATAATTTTAAGTTGAAGATGATGCAAGACATTAAAATAGTTAATGGTTTGTATTGTCATTAATTTCAACTTGATATCATCTGTACAGTCATGTACACAATGCCAAAAAATTTAGAAAATCAATGGAACAATGATTATGCTTTCAGCGATGCATAAAAGTCAAGTATTCACTAAGTGACAGACTACACCGATGGAGTGCACACCATCGGTAAAGGCACAGAAAAAGTCATAGTGATGCCTGACGAGTAGAAGAAAGTGTTTCCTAACGAAGTAGAATCATAGGATGCTTGACAAACTAAATACAAAGTTGCTCGATGGATGGAGATCCCAAAGCTAACTGGAGTAACACTGATGAAACTGGCAGTTGTCACCGACGATGAACTATAGAATTGACCGACGGAACAAAGAGTTCAGAAAATGACAAAATATCTAGCTGGAAGAGCTTAAGGACAGACTTAACTGGTTGTTTCATTTGTTTTATTCGACCATAGTTAATTAATTGATTTAAAGAAGATTTATACAGTTGGCAAGAAGATAACTACGAGATAAATCAGGAGTTAAAGCTGTAAATCAGATTGGCTGGATTGTTTTTCACACCTAGAATCAAGAATCAAGAATCAAGAATTAAGGAATATCATGTCTATATAATAGAAAAGCATAATTAATTTCTACAAGAAATTAGATACATGGAAGGGGAGTGAATAGAAAGAAAATGTTGAAGAGAAACTGGTGAAGGATAAACTTCATACAGTCTTGATCAATCAAGCTAAGGGAGAGCTAAAGAATTCTGCAAACATTGACAAACAGTAAAGCACAACATCAAAGAGCAGAAAGTGAGGAGCATAAAGGAATTGAATTGATACATTGATCAGAGAGGTATTGTACTTAAATAGATCTGAAAATCTATAATTCAAGTTGCATTAGAAACAGGTCATTGTGTTTTAGTTTAACCATTGAAGCATTAAGTCTCTTAACAGAGAAGAACTTAACCGTCTTCTATAATTGAGGTATGTCCTAAAATATTTCCAAAAAGGTTCATTCATGAAAGTAGCATTGAATTTTCATAAAGCCAATTGATAGCCTAAGAAGAAGGTTGATTCAAGGATGGTAGCAAGATTTTCCTAAAGCCTATTGACAGTCTAAGAAGGAGGCTGATTCAAGGATGGTAGCAACATAGATGCTAGATACTAAGTGACAACCTATGTATAAAAATCATCTAACAAGGTCACACTTAACATTGTGTTTGTAACCTTTAACAGGGTTGGCTCCTAACAGGGCTCACTTCAGAAGAGTGAAAGTTTGGGGTACCAGTCCCAGTGGTTTTTCCCTTAACAGGGTTTCCACGTTAGAATCCATGTGTTATGTGTGTATGGTTTATTACTTTATTGTTTTACATTTCACATATCCATTTCTGGATTGATTGGTATACTCTACATATTTACTGAGTATCAGTAAATAAGTTTTACTGCTTATTAGTAATCAAGGAGAATAAGGATAGACAAGGTAAACCGACAGATAGTTAATTATTTCAAAGTATTTTAAGGAATGCATCTTGTAGGGAATTAATAATCTGAGGTGTATTGATTGGTGGATTAAAGTTTAAAGGATAAATTTTTGAGGCCACTGATTCAGCCCCCCCAAAAAGGTTCATTCATGAAAGTAGCATTGAATTTTCATAAAGCCAATTGATAGCCTAAGAAGAAGGTTGATTCAAGGATGGTAGCAGGATTTTCCTAAAGCCTATTGACAGTCTAAGAAGGAGGCTGATTCAAGGATGGTAGCAACATAGATGCTAGATACTAAGTGACAACCTATGTATAAAAATCATCTAACAAGGTCACACTTAACATTGTGTTTGTAACCTTTAACACGGTTGGCTCCTAACAGGGCTCACTTCAGAAGAGTGAAAGTTTGGGGTACCAGTCCCAGTGGTTTTTCCCTTAACAGGGTTTCCACGTTAGAATCCATGTGTTACGTGTGTATGGTTTATTACTTTATTGTTTTACATTTCACATATGCATTTCCTGATTGATTGGTATACTCTACATATTTACTGAGTATCAGTAAATAAGTTTTACTGCTTATTAGTAATCAAGGAGAATAAGGACAGACAAGGTAAACTGACAGATAGTTAATTATTTCAAAGTATTTCAAGGAATGCATCTTGTAGGGACTTAATAATCCGAGGTGTATTGATTGGTGGATTAAAGTTTAAAGGATAAATTTTTGAGGCCACTGATTCAGCCCCCCCTCTTAGTTATTACTAATAGTTGGTATTGAAGCTTGTGTGCTTAGAAGGAAGGTTTCAAGACCTAAGTAAAGATCACAAGATCAATAGACGAGATGTGCCTAAGTTGAACAAAGACAACTTTGCTTCATGGAAAAGCAGGATAAGACTCCACTTATCAGGTATTGGTAATGATATTACTTAATACTTAGATACTGAATATATGTTATCTATAGGACCATTGATAGTAGATCAATTAAGAGTGAAGCATAAGCATAACTACATGGTTATAGAGCTTTCTTCCTCACTCTCTGATGTTGAATTTGAAGATGTCAAAGATTGCAAAACTACAAAGACAATGTGGGACAAAATGAAGCTTGTATATGGAGGTGATACAAATGTTCTGAGAGCCAAGGCAGAAAGCCTTAGAGGAAAGTTTGATGATCTCAGAATGAAAGAAGGTGAAAACATCACATAGTACAACACAAGAATAAAAGAAGTATTCAATGCTATACGAGGTGTTGGAGGTACACTTGAAGAGGAAACAATGGTAAGTAAAATCTTATGAACCTTAGTGCCTGTATATGCTATTAGAGTCTCTTCTATTGAAGAAATGAGAGCAGTAGCAAACAATACAGTTACTCTTGATAGGTTAATTGGTAGACTGATTTCATTTGAGATAAATAACTTTTACAATAGTTTCTTACCAAGTTTAGAGTTTGCATTTAAATCTTCTATGAGAATAATAAAATCTAGTCAAAGACACACAT
Source organism: Thuja plicata (assembly GCA_018584345.1). Taxonomy (NCBI): domain Eukaryota; kingdom Viridiplantae; phylum Streptophyta; class Pinopsida; order Cupressales; family Cupressaceae; genus Thuja; species Thuja plicata. The sequence continues at coordinate 1,951,259 of MU225001.1, read as the reverse complement.
CTAGAAGAGACAGTAAAAGTGAAAGTGAAGAAGAAGATCTAGATGAAATAGAAGCACTCATGGAAAGAAGAATGTAGAGAGGCAAAGGTAAACACAAAGGCAAGTTACCACTTGTATGATTTAATTGTAAAGAGATTGGACACTTTGCTACAAGATGTCCTAACAGAAGAAAAGATGACAGAAGTGATGACAGATCTTTTGAGAAGAAATCTAACAGAGGTGATAACAAAGATTACAGAGGTTACCAATGATCAAAAAGAAAGGATACCCAAGACTACAGGGATAAAGGCAAGAAGGCTAGCTATCTAGTTGGTTGCAAAGATGAAGATACTGACACCAAACCAGATGATGACATTGAGATAGTATTTGTAGCTGTGAAGGATGATTTAGATGAAGAAGAAAGGTATGAAGAAACTGCACTCATATCTAAGGTTAGTAAGAATGATGTCTGGATTATAGATAGTGGCTGCACTCACCATATGACCAATGAAAAAGAAAAATTTAATACTTTTGAGTATTATAATGGTGGTACAGTAAGAATGGGAAATGATACACCTTGTCCAATTGAAGGTAAAGGAATGAGAATGCTGAATAACCTAATTAAATGTGAAAATTCTTATTGGGTAAAAGGATTGAATTATAATCTGTTGCGTGTTTCTTAGCTAAATAATTCAGGTCATAGAGTAGCATTTGAGAACAAGAAAGCAAAAATCTTCAATGAATCAGGAAAACTGATTGGTACCAGTGAATAGACCAAAGGTAACTTATTCTATCTGAATGACACTAACCTGACTTGCTTGATGACTAGAAACAAAGACATATGGTTGTGGCATAAAATATTGTGTCATGTGAATTTTGACAACATGATGAAAATAAGCAGGAAAAGAAGTGTAAGAGGCTTACCGACGATGACAAAGCCAGACAACATCATGTGCAAAAATTGTTGAAAAGGTAAAATGACAAAGTCTAGTTTCAAAAGTAAAACCCATACATCTGATGATATTTTAGAATTAGTCCATACTGATTTATGTGGACCTATGAGGATAAAGAGCTATTATGGAGATAGATATTTTATTCTCTTTGTTGATGACTACTCTAGAATGATGACAGTAATGTTTCTAAAAGAAAAATTTGAAGCATTCAAGATGTTTAAATGGTATAAGGCTATGGTAGAAAAACAAAATGGTAAGGATCTAAAATGTTTGAGATCAAATAGAGGAGGAGAATTTATATCAGATGAATTCACTAATTTCTGTAATGAGCATGGTATAAAAAGACAGGTTTCTGCACCAAGAACACCACAAAAAAATGGGATTGCTGAAAGAAGGAATAGATCAATAGTTGATTGTGCAAGAACATTGATGATAGAGAAGGACATCACCCATATCTTCTGGAGAGAAGTTTTCAGCACTGATGTTTATACACTTAACATAGTACAATTGAAGAAAGAAACAAAGAAGACTCCTTATGAGCTATGGTATGGTAAAACACCCAATGTAAGTTACTTCAAAATATTTGGTAGTCAATGTTATGTCTTAAAAGATAATAGAAATGGAAAGATTGATGCCAAAAGTGATGAAGGTATTTTTCTGGGGTATTCTACCAAGAGCAAAGCTTTTAAATGTCTAATCAAGGCTTCTAAAAAAATAGTTGAAAGTGCAAATGTGAGGATTGATGAATTTGCAGAAAAGAATGAGCTAGAAAGCACAAAAGAACCAGAGGACTATAGAAAGTTTGTATACTGTGAAGAACCCATAACTCTACCTGAGCAACAATGCTTAAATCTAGAACAACAGAATGTTGCAACCGACGGTTAGAATGTTGTTACCGATGGTCATGATAATGATCAAGATAATGTGCAAGGTAATGAAGATCAAGATGATACACAAAGAGCTATACCTTTACTTGCAAGATATGTAAGAAGGAACCATCTAGAGGACCAGATCATAGGAGATAAGAAAGCTTGTACAAGAACAAGAAGTAAGTCTTTAAACTCAAATTGTTTAATTTGTGAGTTTGAGCCGAAAGCTATCAATGTTGCACTAGATAATGAATAATGGATAAGTGCTATGAATGATGAGATTGAATAGATTGAGAAGAAAAAGACATGGTCACTTATGCCAAGACCAGATGACAAGAATGTCATCGGTACAAAATGGATATTTAGGAATAAGCTGAATGAGAATGGAGAAGTCACAAGGAACAAAACAAGACTAGTATGCAAGGGGTATGCACAAGAGGAAGGTATAGAATATGGAGAGACCTTTGCACACATTGATAGGATAGAAGGAGTAAGAATACTACTTTCTTATGCTACATACAAAGGATTCAAAGTATATCAAATGGATGTCAAGTTAGCATTCCTAAATGGACTACTTGAAGAAGAGGTATACATTGAGAAATCAGAAGGGTTTGTAGATCCAGACAAGAGGAACATGGTATGTAGACTTCACAAAGCCTTGTATGGAATGAAACAAGCTCCTAGAGCCTTGTATGAATGACTTCATTCCTATCTAATAAGTATTGGATTCATGAGGACTAGTGAAAATAGTAATCTTTATTTGAAAGAAGATATTAATGCTAACACTTTGATTGCTGAAATATTTGTTGATAACATCATATTTGGAGGCAATGATATGCTATGCAAATCATTTTATGATGAGATGAGCAAAGATTTTGAGATGTCTATGTTTGGAGAGATCAAGTTCTTTCTTGGTCTACAGATCATTCAACAAAGTGAAGTAATTTTCATTACACAGTCCAAATACATCAAAGAGGTCTTGAAAATATTCAAGATGGAAGATTCCAAACCAGTTGGAACACCGATGGCTACTGGATGCAAATTAAAAAAGGAAGACAAGTCAACAGAGGTAAATCAGACTTTGTATAGATCAATGATAGGAAAACTCATGTATGTTGTACACACTAGACCAGATATTGCACATGCAGTAGGAATTGTTGCTAGATTTTCTACTAACCCCAGGGAATCACATATGGCTACTGTGAAAAGAATTCTAAGATATTTGAAGAATACTAAGGAATTTGGATTATGGTATAGAAGAGAAGGAAAATTTTAACTTAAGGTGTTTACTGACGCTGATTGGGTTGAAAATCTTGATGACCGGAAGAGCATAACTGGAGGAGCATTCTTTATTGGTGATAGACTTGTCACATAGATTAGCAAGAAGCAAGGATGCATCTCTCAGTCTACTAGAGAAGAAGAATATGTGGTGTAGAGAACCCTAAGGTTTAGCTCAAAACCCTAGCCCCAACAATTTTGAACAAGTTTTGATAACGGTCTCATAACGAGCAAGTCATGTTTTGCTTAGTCGCTCAGTCGCAGAGCCAGCAGCGAGCAGAAAACTCATGCATCGCACACTCGCGAGCCAGTTAAAAGCTAAGTCTATTAGTGAGTGAGTGCGTGACAAGGAACTCATCGCTCAGTCGCAGACAGCTAGCAGAAAAGACAGTGCACGATAATGCGACGAGCAGCTCATCGCAAGCTCGCGAGTTAAATTGCAGTTAGTGAAAATCCGGTGTGACAACGTGACAGTCGCTCAGTCGCAAGGCAAAGGTCAGATCAGATGAAAACATCACGACAGTGAGCTCATCGCTCAGTCACAAAGCAAGAGTCAGCTCAGGTAGAAGCATGGTGAGTGAGCGACTGATTGTATCACAGGGTCGCCAATGAATTTCCAGCTCGTTAGAAAGAGTTGTGAGTGCGCGAGTGATGTGCATCGCTGACTCGCAGAACAAGGAGTAGCTCGAGGAAGAACAGTGCGGGTATGTGACTTGAGCTCATCGCTCAGTCACAACATAAAACATAGCTCGGGACAATGCATTGCAGGTGCGTGATAAAGAGTCATCGCTCAATCGCAGACCAAGACATGAAAGGTGATTTTCATTCGCGACTATGCGATAAACAACAGAAACAGTCAAATGATCAAACATGCTGACTTGTCAGAAGGAGAAGACATTGAAAAGTCTTAACCGCCAAATAGAAAAGGAATGACATGAAGGAAAAGAGATGTCCAGAGTGTCGACCATGCAAAGAAGGTGATGACAGGTTGCAGACAAAAATGGAGAACAGAGAACAGCTAGAAGGCTGAGATCGACAGGTAACCACTAGGGTTACAGAATCAAGGAGAAGCCAGAGATAAAATAGAGAAGAATAATCTGTAAAAGGGGTTCAGTTAGTAGTGGTTGAAGAGTTAGTTAGTTACAGAGAATTTCTGTTCTTGACAGAATCGACTAGCAGAGAGTTGTAATATTCTATATTATCAATAAAGAGAAGTTTTGTCTGTACTTTGCATGTTCTGTTGTTTTGAGTAGATTTCTATAAAGTGCTATTTTGTTTCTGTTAGATAATATGGGTGCTTCTTGACTCTGATAATCTATTCTATGGATTGTGACTATCAAGAAGCATCCTCCATGTACAGTATGTTGGTTTCTGTATTTTTGTTGAATGAGAAGCTAGTCAAGTTTGCAGATAAGTCCTAGGCGAGCCAAGGGTCCGGCTAGAGAACTTGTAAGAGAGATAGATGAGTAGGAAGGTGCATGACTGTAGTGATTCAGTCATGAAGAGTAAGAGACAGTGAGAATTAAAAATTTTCGGTGGGTAGGGAACCTAGAATAGAGGGAACAGAAAAGTCCTTCTGGTTAGGGTCTGAGAGTAGCTCTAAGAGACTCAAGTGTGAGTCTAGAGAATCCTGAATTGAATAGGATTTTAGGTGAGATTCCTAGAAGAGAGTAGGAATTTCAAAGAGTTAGGTAACCTCCCCATCAGATTGGTATCAGAGCCTAGTTAAAGATTTGGGTTTGAAATCTGTAAATTTTTCAAAATACAGAGGAATCAGTAGAACAATTAGCCATGGTGACAAATGTAGAATTGGATAAAGAAGTGAATGACCAAAAGGAGAGAAATAGACTCCTTGAAGAAACTCTAGAAGTAATGAAGAAACAACTAGAGGATATTGCTAATAAAGTGACTAGAGAAGCAAAAAGCTCCAATAAAGGAAAAGCTACTGCAGAGGAGGATGTAATACCAGAACTAGACCCTCCTATGCCAGAAGAACCATTCTTAAAAGCTATCAAGGCACTAGGTGGAAAGGCATTGGACGGAGTACCAGTACTTGCTGGAAAAATGGATTCTGAACTGGTAATGGAATGGATTGAAGGAATGGAGAATCACTTTGATTGTGAAGGAGTCACTGAAGCACAAAAAGTGAAAGTTGCTAAGTCTAGATTAAGAGGAGCAGCCTTAACTTGGTGGAAATTCATCCAAGAAGAAAGATAAAAAGAAGGTAAGAAGCCTATTTCAAATTGGCATGCTATGGTGTCAAAGATTAAGGAGAATTATCTTCCTGAAGACTATGAGATTCAACTTCATAGAAAGAGGCAGAGTTTGAGATAGAAAGATTTGGATGTGGCTGCATATATTGAAGAATTTCAGAAACTATGTATGAGATCAAGAGTGCAAGAAGAAGAAGTAATACAAGTTGCTAGGTATATGGGTGGTTTGAGAGCAAACATCCAAGAAGAGATAAGTTTGTGGACACCAACTACAGTGCAAAAATGTTTTCAATTGGCACTTAAGGTTAAAGAAAAGAACAAGAGAAGACAAGACTCTAACTCTAAGAATAGAGGTAGAGGTAGAGGATTTCACAGAGGTGGATATAGAAGCAGAGCTAATGAGTCCAAGGCTCAAGAAGATGTAAAACCAGTGGAGCAGAACCGTCATAATAATGATAACAGAGGAGGCTACCAGAGAGGTAGAAATTCTAATCGCGGAGGTAGAGGAAGGAAAAATAACTATGGTGGTAGAGGATCACACTTTGCTACCATGAAGTGTTACAATTGTGGAAATTTGGGGCATCCTGCTTATAGGTGTCCAGAGAAGCCTTCAACATCGCAAGGAGAAAAGAGAAATACTTATGTCCAAGAAGACCAATCTAGTTGCCATAATCAAGAGGTGACTATTGATTCAGAGAAGGGAGAAAACCTCATGTTCCGCAGGATACTGCTGAAGGAACCAGCTAAAGAGGAACCAAAAG
>MU225001.1:1861279-1939933 GCA_018584345.1 Thuja plicata | reverse complement strand
CAAGAAAAAGAGGTGATACTTGAATATGTGCAATCAAAAGAACAATTGGCTGATATCTTCACCAAGTCACTGCCCAAAGATACATTTGAGTACCTAAGAAAGAGACTAGGGGTCAAACCCATGTCTACCAGTCAGTAAAGGATTGAAGGCTACATCAGCCATATATTATTAGAATATCATTCATGATTGATGCAAGGAAAAGATGAACTTCAAAGCTACGTCTATATACAGAAAGGTATATATCAGAACTAAGCACCAGAGCATATTATTATATTGATGATGGATAAGGGAAACTCAAGGAATATATTATGGATAGAAGAAAATAGTTGTTTGAAATTAATGTCAGATATTTGTAAAATATTTATTTGGCATTGTTGTCAAAGGGAGAGTATGTATCCATATTATCATCAGAAACTATTCATTATCAGATTACTCCAAAAAGAGAGAGAGATCATATCCATAGGGAGAGAATTTGTATAAAAGTTGCAAACAAAAGACAGTGAAATCAGAAAAAGAACAGTCAAAAGAGAGAAATTGACACAAACAAAGGACACAACACATCAGAAGAAGAAAGACAGAAATCCACAAGAATCAAATATAAGCTAACACATAGCTTACCGGTGGTCAGCCATTTTTATCAGTTATCAACACAAACTGTTTGGTAATTTGATGAATCTCAACAATTGTATTTTATATTATATTAGAAATAGTATAGTGTGATAATATAGTATGTTTCCATCAATGCCAAAGGGAGAGATTGATGACATGTAACTGATTGAATGTTTGATAATGTTAAGTTGAAGATGATGCAAGACATTAAAATAGTTAATGGTTTGTATTGTCATTGATGTCAACTTGATATCATCTGTACGGTCATGTACACAATACCAAAGACTTCAGATAATCAATGGAACAATGATTATGCTTTCAACAATGCATAAAAGTCAAGTATTCACTAAGTGACAAACTACACCGACAGAGTGCACACCATCAATAAAAGCAGATAAAAAGTCATAGTGATGCCCGATGAGCAAAAGACAGTGTTGCCCGATGAAGAAGAATCACAGGATGCCTGATGAACTAAGTACAAAGTTTTTCGATGGATGGAGATCCCAAAGCTAACTAGAGTTACACCGATGGAACTAGCAGCTATCACCGATAACAAACTTCAAAATTGACTGACGGAACAGAGAGTTCAGAAAACAACAAAACATCTAGCTGGTAGAGCTTAAGAATAAACTTAATTGGTTGTTTTATTTGACCACAGTTAAGTAATTGATTAAAAGAAGATTTATATAGTTGGCAAGAAGATAACTACGAGATAAATCAGGAGTTAAAGCCATAAATCAGATTGGCTGGATTGTTTTTCATGCCAAGAATCAAGAATTAAGAAATATCATGTCTTTATAAGAGACAAGCATAATTCATTTCCACAAGAAATCAGATACACAAAAGGGGAGTGAATAGAAAGAAAATGCTGAAGAGAAACTGGTGAAGGATAAACTTCATACAGTCTTGATCAATCAAGCTAAGGGAGACCTAAAGAATTCTGTAGACACCAACAAACAGTGAAGCACAACATCACAGAGTAGAATGTGTGGATCACAAAGGAATTGAATTGACACATTGATCAGAGAGGTATTGTACTTAAATAGATCTAAAAATTTGCAATTCAAGTTGCATTAGAAATAGGTCATTGTGTTTCAGTTTAACCATTGAAGCATTAAGTCTCTTAACAGAGCAAGACTTAACCATTTTCTATAATTGAGGTATATCCTAAAAGAATGCCAAAAAGGTTGATTCATGAAAGTAGCATTGAATTTGCATAAAGCCTATTGACAGCCTAAGAAGAAGGTTGATTCAAGGATGGTAGCAAGATTTTCCTAAAGCCTATTGACAATCTAAGAAGGAGGCTAATTCAAGGATGGTAGCAAAATAGATGCCAAATACTAAGTGACAACCTATGTATAAAAATTCTCTAACAAGGTCACACTTAACAGTGTGTTTGTAACCTTTAACACGGTTGGCTCCTAATAGGGCTCACTTCAGAAGAGTGAAAATTTGGGGTACCGGTCCCAGTGGTTTTTCCATTAACATGGTTTCCACGTTAAAATTCATGTGTTATGTGTGTATGATTTATTACTTTATTATTTTATATTTCACATATGCATTTCTAGATTGATTGGTATACTCTGCATATTTACTGAGTATCGGTAAATAAGTTTTACTGCTTATAGGTAATCAAGGAGAATAATGATAGACAAGGTAAACCAACAGACAGTTAATTATTTCAAAGTATTTCAAGGCATGTATCTTGTAGGGACTTAATAATCTAAGGTGTATTGATTGGTGGATTAAAGTTTAAAGGATACATTTTTGAGGCCACTAATTCACCCCCCCTCTCAGTTATTACTAACAGGAAACACATTGATCTGACATGGGTCAAAATGGTCTTGATGCTACACAAGAAAAAATAAGGTCTCTCCTATTGTCAACCTGGCCAACTGGAGCCGATGGAGCTGACAGTTTGGTCCTATGACGAATAGTTTGAAAGTTGCACCATTGAGCAAATTTCAACTAAGAAATAATGCAAGTTTTTTCACCAATCAAGTTTGGGTCACCAAATGGAATCCAAGTGGAATATCCAAGAACTGATCTATATTATTGTAGGCCTTCCCAAGATGGTCCTTGTGCACTTCATAGGTCTCTGATATCTCTCATGAGGCCCGAGATATCGCTCTCCAAAAATTGCTGCCTAATTTCACTTAGTGCACCTTGGGAAAACTTTGGTCTGACATGTGTCAGAACATTCTTGATTCTACATAAGAGAAAAATGTCTCCCCTAGAATTTACCTAGCCAACCAGAGCCAATGGAGCTAATTGTTTGGTCCCATAATGAATAGCTTGAAAGTCACACCATTGAGCAACTTTCAACTGAGAAACAATGCAAATTTTTTCACCAACCGAGATTGGGTCACCAAATGGAATCCAAGTGGAATATCCTAGAACTGATCTACATAGTTGTAGGCCTTCCTAAGAAGGTCCTTGTGCACTTCAAAAATCTCTAATATCTCTCACAAGGTCTGAGATAACACTCTAAAATAATTGTTTTCCAATTTTGCTTAGTGCACCTTGGGAACACTTCAGTCCGACATGGGCTGGAACGTTCCTGATGCTACAAGAGGGAAAAAAATATCTCCCTTAGTGTTTATCCATCCAACTAGAGCTGATGGAGCTTATGGTTTGGTCCCACAATGAATAATTTTAAAGATGCACCATTGAGTAACTTTCAACTGAGAAACAATGTAACTTTTTGCACCAACCGAGATTGATTCACCAAATGGAATCCAAGTGGAATATACCAAAATTGAGCTATGTGCTTGTAGGCCTTCCAAACATGGTCCTTGTGCACTTCGCAAATCTCTAATATCTCTCACAAGGTCCTAGCTATCACTCTCTAAAAATCTCTGGCTAATTTTTCTTAGTGAAACTTGGGAATACTTCAGTCTGACATGCGCTGGAATGTTCTTGATTCTATGTGAGTGAAAAAAGGTTTCCCCTAGAATTTAACCGGCCTACCAGAGATGATGGAACTGATGATTTGGTCCCATGATGAACAAGTTGAACGTTGCACGATTGAGCAACTTTCAACTGAGCATCAATGCAACTTTTTTCACCAAATGAGATCGGGTTGCCTAATGGAATCCAAGTGGACTATCCCAGAACTGATTTACATTCTTTAAGACCCTCCCAAGATGGTCCTTGTGCACTTCACAGATCTCTGATATATCTTACGAGGTCTGAGATATCGCTCTCCAAAATTTGCTACTCAATTTTGCTTAGTGCACATCGAAAATACTTCGGTCTGACATGGGTCAGAATGTTCTTGATGCGACACGATAAAAAAAGGTCTCTCCTATTGTTAACCTAAAATACTAGAGCCAATGGAGCTGACATTTTGGTCCCATGACAAATAGTTTGAAAGATGCACCATTGAGAAACTTTCAACTTAGTAACAATGCAACTTTTTGCACCAACCGAGATCGGGTTGCCAAATGGAATCCAAGTGGAATATCCCAAAACAAACCTACATTCTTGTAGGCCTTCCCAAGATGGTTCTTTTTCACTTCATGGATCTCTAATATCTCTCACGAGGTCTAAGATATTGCTCTCCAAAAATTGCTACCCAATTTTTCTTAGTGCACCTTGGGAACACTTCGGTCCAACATGCATTGGAATGTTCTTGATGCTATGAAATAAAAAAAGGGTCTCCCCTTTACTTGGCTATTCAGAGCCAATGGAGCTTACACTTCGGTCCCATGATGAATAGTTTTAAAGTTGCACCATTGAGCAACTTTCAACTGAGAAAGAATGCAACTTTTTTCACTAACCGAGATCGGGTTGCCAAATGGAATCCAAGTGGAATATCCCATAACTAATCTATGTGATTTTAGGCTTTACCAAGACAGTCCTTGGGCACTTCATGGATATTTGATATCTCTCATGAGGTCTGACATATCACTCTCCAAAAATTACTGCCCAATTTCTCTTAGTGCACCTTGGGAACACTTCAGTCTGATACAGGCCGAAACATTCTTGATGCTACACAAGAAAAAAAAGGTCTCCCCTAGTGTTTACCCCACCAAATGGAGCTAATAGAGCTGACAATTTGGTCCCATGATGAATAGTTTGAAAGATGCACCATTGAGAAAATTTCAACTAAGCAACAATGCAACTTTTTTTACTAACCAAGATCGGGTCACCAAATGGAATCCAAGTAGAATATCCTAGAACTGAGATAATTTCTTTTAGGCCTTCCCAAGATGGTCTTTATGCACTTCAAAAATCTCTGATATCTCTTACAAGGTCCAAGATATCACTCTCCAAAAATTGTTCCCCAATTTCAATTAGTGCACCTTGGGAACACTTCGGTCTGACATACGTCGAAATGTTCTTGATGCTACGTGAGAAAAAAAATGTCTCTCCTAGCATTTACCCAGCCAACCAGAGCTGGTGGAGTTGATGATTTGGTCCCATGATGAATAGTTTGAAAGTTGCACCATTGAGAAACTTTCAATTGAGCAATAATGCAACTTTTTTCATCAACCGAGATCGGGTCGCCAAATAGAATCCAAGTGGAATATCTCAGAACTGATCTATGTGCTTTTAGGCCTTCCCAAGAAGGTCCCTATGCACTTCATAGATCTCTAATATCTCTCACAAGGTCCGAGATATCATTCTCCAAACAATTCTGCCCAATTTTGCTTAGTACACCTTGGGAACACTTCGGTCTGACATGCCCTAGAATGTTCTTGATGCTAAAAAATAAAAATAAGGTCTCCCCTAGTGTTTACCCAACCAACCAGAGCTGATGGAGCTGAAGGTTTGGTCCCATGACAAACATTTTTAAAGATGCACCATTTAGCAACTTTCAACTGAGCAACAATGCAATTTTTTGAACTAATCGAGATTAGGTCGCCAAATGGAATCCATGTGGCTATCCTAGAAATGAGAAATTAATTGTTAGGCCTTCCCAAGATGGTCTTTGTGGACTTCATGGATCTCTAATATCTCTCATGAGGTCGTAGATATCACTCTCCAAAAATTGCTGCCCAATTTCGCTTAGTGCACCTTGGGAACACTTCGGTCCAACATGCGCTAGAACATTCTTGATGCTACGCGAGAAAAAAAATGTATCCCTATTGTTTATCTAGCCAAATGGAGCTGATGGTTTGGTCCCACGATGAACAGCTTTAAAGTTGCACCATTGAGCAACTTTTAACTGAGTGATAATGCAATTTTTTTCACCAACCAAGATTCGGTTGCCAAATGGAATCCAAGTGGAATATTTCAGAACTGATCTACGTGATTGTAGGCCTTCCCAAGATGGTCCTTGTGAAATTTAGGGATCTCTAATATCTCTCACAAGGTCCAAGATATCACTCTCCAAAAATTTCAGCCCAATTTCACTTAGTGCACCTTGGGAACACTTCAGTTCGACATGAGTTGGAATTTTCTTGATGCTATGCGAGTGAAAAAAGGTCTCCCCTTGCATTTACACAGCCACCCAGAGCCAATGGAGCTGACGGTTTGGTCCCATAATTAACAGTTTGAAGATGCACCATTGAGAAACTTTCAACTTAGCAATAATACAAATTTTTGCACCAACCGAGATCGGGTCGCCAAATGGAATCCAAGTGGAATATCCCAGAACTAAGCTATGTGCTTGTAGGCCTTCCCAAGATGGTCCTTATTCACTTCATGGATCTCTGATATCTCTCACGAGTTCTGAGATATCACTCTCCAAAAATCCCTTGCCAATTTTGCATAGTGCACCTTTGGAACACTTCGGTCTGACATAGGCTAGAATGTTCTTGATCTTATGTGAACGAAAAAAGGTATCCCCTAGCATTTACCTAGCCAATCGGAGCTGATGGAGATGAAATTTTGGTCCCACGATGAATAGTTTGAAATTTGCAGCATTGAGAAACTTTCAACTGAGCAACAATGCAATGTTTTCACCATCTAAGATCTACATGCTTGTAGGCCTTCCCAAGATAGTCCTAGTGAACTCAAGGATCTCTGATATCTCTCACGAGGTCTATTATATCACTCTTAAAAATAGGTGCCCAATTTTTCTTAGTGCATCTTGGGAATAGTTTGGTCTGACATGTGCCAAAATTTTCTTGATGCTATGCAAGAAAGAAAAGGTCTCCCCTAGTGTTTACCCATCAAACCGGAGCTAATGGATTTGACGGTTTGGTCCCATGAGGGACAGTTTGAATGATGTGCCATTAAGTAACTTTCAACTGTGAAACAATGCAACTTTTTTCACCAACCGAGATTGGGTTTCCAAATGGAATCCAAGTGGAATATTCCAGAACTGAGCTATGTACTTCTAGGCCTTCCCAAGATGGTCCTTATGCACTTCATAGATCTCTAATATCTCTCATGAGGTCTGAGATATCGCTCTCCAAAAATTGCTGCCCAATTTTGGCTTAGTGCACCTTAGGAACACTTCAGTTTGACATGCGCCAAAATGTTCTTGGTGCTACATGAGTGAAAAAAGGTCTCCCCTAGCATTTAGCCAGCTAACCAAAGATGATGGAGCTGATGGTTTGGTCCCACAGTGAACTGTTTGAAAGTTGCACCACTGAGCAACTTTCAACTAAGTAACAATGCAACTTTTTTCACAAACCAAGATTGGGTTGCCAATTGGAATCCAAGTGGAATATCCTAGAACTGATCTACATGCTTTTAGGCCTTCCAAAGATATTCCTTGTGCACTTCAAGGATCTTTGATATATCTCATGAGGTCTAATATATTGCTCTCCAAAAGTTTCTGCCCAATTTTACTCAGTGCACCTTGGGAACACGTCAATCCGACATACACCAAAACATTTTTGATGCTATAAGAGAGAAAAAGGTCTCCCCTAGCATTTAATAGGCCAACTGGAGCTGATGGAGCTGACATTTTGGTCCCATGATGAATGATTCTTGATGCTCTTGAATTGTATATTACCAAATCCTTTGGACCTCCTATTCATTATGTCTGTCTTAAGCTCACTAGAAAAAACACTTCCCTTACCTGTAATACCCTCTAGACACTCCACTAGTTTTGTTACAATGATTGTTAGTGGTATGTTTTATATTTGAACTGTGAAACTAATCATGATTAAGCCAGTCAACACTCTACTAAAATTAATTTATTCTTAATATTCAGCCACCCCTCCCAATAACCCAAAAAATCAATATTTGTAAGTCTTCTGACAACCCAACTCCATTTCCATACACAACACATGTTTCATGCCAATCAAAACCATGTATGTACATTTTATGACGTCCCAAACTTCTTGACCATCTATATATATTTTCCATATACATCAAGAATCCAACATGCAAAAACATGAACCACAATTCTTGGATACCATTAAAGATCACCTAACATAATATTTTATATATCCATCTATTCCATTACAAAGAAAACAATTGATATTATACTCTATATACCCACTCTCCTACATCACAAATCCCACAACCCTTAACCCAACTTGTAATCCCACTTGAGCCTTTTAGTACTACATTGTTTCGATACTATGGGAGATTCATAGGTGAATGATTGATCCCACATTTGCACAAATAAACCACAATATAAATCAAATAATTAACTACTTTGAACACATTCAACAAAGCCTTATAATTTTTTGTACAAGAATTTATAAGACATCTTATATTCTTGAGAAGTAGAATTATATAAGATGGATTATTATTTTATTTTTATGTACTTAATTTTGTTCTATTATGAGCCACAAATCTTTTATCTAAAAAAATTAAAAGATCTAAACTTTCCTTCAATAATTTGAATCTTCGCATATGAATTTTTATATCTCATACCATAATTCTTTTTAACCAAGTCAAATATTTGCATTCTTGCATGTATTTCATCATTATAGTAAGCTTGTCTATACACACCACATTTTGTACAAATACATTGTATATCATTGATACAATCATATTATGAATAAATATATCAGTGTTATCAAAAGTCTGAGATACAAAATTACTCAAAATCTTAGATACACAACTATATATAAAAAATAAGTGTGTTATTTCCACTCCTAAAGTGTATAATTTTAACAAATGGTACTCGATGACATCTACATTCCATTCCCTACATTTGGAAGGCACAAGAAAATTTAATAGAGAAAACAAGAATTTTATAAGTTGACAAAAAGATTATGAATGTATAAGTAACTAAATGAACCAAAGAACATGAGTAGCTAATGCATAGTGAAGTATACCATCATTTTTGATGGGCTAATCAAATGCACACCTCAATATTCTATATCTATCATATATGTATCCAACTGCACTTACAATCCACATACAAAATCAAGTTTATTGGCTCAAACAAATGAAGAAGAAAATTGCAATTAATGTATTGAACATAAGCGTAATGAACATGGAAAACCTCGCAATGAGTTGCACTTACCTACTGAAGTGTTCCTGGAGGTTCATCTCTCTACTTGAGGGTATTCAAAATTGCTTCATGATCAACAGTACTAATAGTCGAAAGTTCTTTTGTCTTTGGTTTTCCTTGATGTTTTGAAAACTTAACATTGGTTGCTATAACAAGATGTGAATACATGAGAATGTTTTTTTTCTTATCATAGTCTTCAAATGCAGGAATGCCATTATTTCTAATCATATATGTGGGAAACCATATTACCACAAAAATATGCAAACATTTTGGATATGTGAACATATCATCATTTATCATGGGTTGTGAAAGTTTATTCTTTTCTCGTACACAATGTGCTAACTAGTAATATGATCTCTCATCATTCTCGTATAGTGCAACCAATGAAAAAACATGTTCTAGTTGTAGAAGATCTGAAAGATGGTTGTATTCAAGTGAACAATCCATGTCATTATTTATTATAGAGGGTGGGACAGATAAAGGAATTAGATAATTTGGAACACACATATCAACCCACTCACTTGACTCACACTGATCCCAATCACATTGAAAACACCTTGGACAAAAACAAGCCAACTCTCAAATGGTCCATGTACTAGCTTCTAAGCTTCGAAATGAATGCATTTTTTAAGAATCTTTCATTGTTTGACAATCCAACCTATCTTCTATTGTGCCCAACTCAACCAACCAAAAGAATGTTTGCACCACTGAATCAAGAATCCCCCTAGGGCAATGTTGAAGTACACCAATCAATAATAGAATGAGAATCAAGGAGCTCAACACCTGAAATCCTCAATTTCTCCTTAACTAGAGCCCTCTTTACACATTCACCTTCTCATTCATGCTCCCCTTTTCTATGTCTGGCCTCAAAAAAACTCTAAATATGAGGTACACCTCTCTCTACATGCATTCTAGACAACCAATAAAACATACAAGCATTTTTGAATTGACCTATGCATTTATCTAACCAAATGAGATGTCTATCCATAGCAATATCATTTTACCACACCCACTAAAAATAATTCTCAAAGAAATGTTGGACATACTTGTCAGAGTGAGATCTATCATCGCTCATATAAAAATGGTATTCTTTGATTATCTTCTGGTCATCTTTTGTATTGTCAGGGGAATGTATATATGTTATGTGCACAAAAATAGAAACTTGAATAAAATTGTAATATTGATCTTGCAACTCATTTTGGGGCTGTAATGTTTAGTTTTCTTCAAAGTCAATGACCGGTATAATAGTGCCAATTAAAAAAGTGTCCTTACACATCCTAAATCGTTGATCCTACCACTAGGACCTGTGACTATGTCTTGCATACTTGTAAAAAAGATTCTTCTTGAAATTTAAAATAAAATCAGCTACATTGCATTCTTTTGTAACCAACTCACATATAGATCTTTCACCTCCACTTTTCAATGTATATTTAATAGTTTCATATACCTTTTTGGACAATTGTCTTTCCAAAATTGTGTTTGCAGCCCTCATGAAAACATGAAACAAACTTCACTAACCCACCACAGTCTGAGCACTTGTCATTTAAGAAATATTGTCTATAAAATAAACATCCACAATCTTCTTAGGACATAAAAAATTATCTAGCAAGGCTCTTGATGATTTTGGAAGAGCACTTGCACCACACTCCTCCAACATTTCACTAGTATGCAAAGTAGAATGAAGGTATCATAATAGTTCATGGTGCATTGAAAACTCCACATGATATTTGCAACAATAAGTATTTCAAATCTTAAGAGGTACGCAAAAAAAGGATTGAAGGCTTCAAAAGGTCTTTTTGATATTCGCAATGTTGGATGTGTCTCACAAATTTTTTTGAACAACATTTTTTGACTCACCTCCAAATAATATTTGGGATGCGGGGTGTGGTCTCCAACGCCAAATCTCAACTTCAAAACATCCTTCACATTTGGTGACACTCTTGAGTTAGATTGCCAAAATAGTTGAATTTGATCCTTCACACCATCGGTAAGCTTCTTATCACAACATGGAAGTCTCCCACCATAAGCCCATATATCATTTTGAAGAGGATTGTCAAGTCTTTCTCTTCTATCCAAATCTCTACAATTTAGGTTCAATTAAACACAAGTTTGTCTCATCAAACGAGCCTTTCTCAATATGAAATACTAAGGAGGTTTTAATAACCCTCCTAGCGGCTCTGTTGTATTTTTACTTGGTAGTCTTCCCAATGGAATTTAGAGCACTAAAAATATTTCTCACAATAATAACATTCCTCTCCTTTTTCTTGTTCACACTAATCTTCAATTTGACTAGTATACGTCTCATCTTCTACATCTTTAACAACTGCACAAACAATTGACATTGCTCAACCAATGTCTTGTGGCTAAAAAATTGATGAATTTTTTTTGAAACCCACAACCAAATGGTTCTTTCTGATCTCTTTCCATCGAATTCGCTCATTATGTTCTCATCAATTTCAAGTAACCATTTTTTTGTTCTTGAAGGTCTCAAATTTGAAGTTTGTATTTCTTCCTCTCAAGGGGCTTCATTTCTCATATAATTTGGAGATGTGTAACATTGATTTGGTTCTTGTGCACCATTATCATTCTCAATCCCTTTATATTCAATCAGTGGATTGTCATTGCCAATGTCCACACTTCCATTCTCCACATCTAGATGTTCATTTTCAAATCCTACGTTTTCATCTTCAATCCATACATTCTCATTTTCAATATTATTGTCATAAATCATTTCAAATTCAAGTTCTTCTACACTTGAAACCATATTTAAGGTTGGGCCTATGGCCTCATCTTCATTAACATTTAACATACCTTGTCTCTTGTTCTGATGGGAAACCCTATCCATTTCTCAATACACTTGAATCTCTTCATTTGTGAGCTTCCTCTTCCATTTATGCTTTCGACGACTACTACTCCCCATGGTGAGACTAAAAAGGTGATGCAAAACCTTTGATAATAGATAGATTCCATCAAAAAAGGTGGAAAAAACAATTTTTTTTTGTTTTCCACAATTGTAATCCCGTAAAATTCTTTGCAAAAAAATGTAGTTCTCAGATTGAGGGACCCAAAGAATCATATTTTTCTTTTGGATGGCAGTAAAACAAATTGGATATCCAATATTATCGGATATCCGAAATCTCCCGCTCAAATTTTTCTTTTCTGAACATTTGCAGTTTTGAACTTTTTCATTTTCATGCTTTTTTGAATATTTATTTTAGTTTTTAATTACCGTTATAAATTTCATTTTGATTATATTAATACTATATTAATATTAATATTATATATATATATATATATTTCTAATAATAATAATATATTAATACTAATATTATTAAATATCATACTAATATTAATATAATACTACTCTTATACAATACTAATATAAATATTTATATAATACTAATGCTATTATCATCTAATATAAATATATAATATTAATATTTTACAAAATGAAATCTATAATATACAACCTAAAAAACTATTTAATGAAAATTGAAAACAGCATTGAAATTGAAATGTTGAAATTGGGAGGGAAATATCACATATCCGATAATATCGGATATGTGAAATTATTGGATATCCGATATTATCGGATATGTGATATTATTTTGGATATCCGATCAGGCTTGGTATTTTCTTTGGGTTTTGGCTTTGCAATGCCAAATGTGGAAGGTCAACCAAAAAGATGTGTTCACCATATTTCATCTGATCTCAAGACTTCGACCATATAGCTAATGACCTTTTTTTCACCCAAAATTGATGAAAAAAAAAGTGTCTCTTAAAGACATTATCAACTTTCCATCAATATAATTGTTGTCAAATTTCAAATTCAGTAAGTAATTATTACTTATTTTCTAATTGAGTTGCCTCTAAATTCCTAATTGACAGATTGATTGAAAAACAACTATAACTTTCAAGTGGTTTAACCTTTTTGAAATCCACAACATGCGTCACATTCTATGCTTCGCCTATTATAATATTTTTTTTTAATTTTTGTAAATTTAAGAATTTGTTAAGGTGGTTAGACACGGGATTTTTTTTATTCTGAATAAGTTGTAGTAGAAAATTCATAATTAATTATTTATTTGGGAAAAAAATTGTACAAAAATATGCGTCACATCCGGGCATGATTCTACTACTTATATCTATAATCTTGTGAAAACATATCATCATTTTATTGTTATTAAGGTGGTCAAACACACATGTACTTTTTATCTTTTTCCTAAAATTTTTGTACTACTACATTGAAATATAAATTTTTCAACAATTAGATTAATTTTTTTTCAAAAAAGAGCGAGTATTTTAGAAACTAAATTGACTTTCCTACAGATTCTTTTCTTACAGTTTTTTCACAATAGGTTGATAAGATGTTCAACTTTTAACGTCAAGTTGACTAACCCTAATTTTCTAATTTCTCATTGTCACTTAAGGTCATAGCTTTGTATACCATGATCCTACACATACCCTCAGAATAAACCCCAAATATCATGACTTCTTGACCATATTCCTAGATTATTCTTGAAATATTTTCTAAACCTCTATTTTCTCTCTTGTACCCGTAGGACCATATACATTCAACTGAAAAGAATTCTTCATTCATTGTATTATGGGTAAGCATAGAAAGCTTCTAGTGTTTACTCTATTAAATTACTTTGACACTTAACAAGGTTCCATAAGAATTCTAGGCCTTTGGAAGCTCGACCAACTTCGATGAAGCTCCCTTTTCAATATTTCCAAATTATAAAAAATCCTATCACCCCCTACTTGTTAAGTCTAGTTTCTTAAAGAATAACTACATCAGACCACGTCTGATCAAAATAGTGCTCGATCAAATGTCTCTTGTTAGAGGAATTATAATCATAACATTCCAAGATAAGACTTTCATGGCTTCTTGGGAAGGGTGAAACCCTTCTTTGATCTAAGCTTTTGTTCACCTTTTACACTTCTTGATATTTCCATCTTGATTTTATTTGTCTTTGTGGCCCCTTTTTTCTTCCTTCTGTTCTTGACTTTATTAGTTGTAGAAAGGGTTTGGTAGATGGTTCTCTTCTCTAAAACTACTTCAAAATCTACTAAACCTAAGCATCCTCTTCATTTGAGGAAACTAGATTAGATATTTCTCTAGATGCCATGATTGGAGTGGATTGGCCTTCATATTAAATCTTGATCTAGCGAGAAAAATCCTTGACATAAGCAATATGCATGTCATTAATAGGTAATAAACTATATTCCTCTTCCAACAATAGATCCTGACCCTCTGGATTGATCTTTATATTTCCACTATCCTTTCCCAAGGACTTAAGATCTTGAAAGTTTATTGAATTTGTGTTCCTACTATCTTGTATTTCTTCAACTATAATATCTTCTTTTTGTACTTCTACTACTACGGTGTTCAAAAACTCATGCTCCTTGGGTAGACTTATGATACAAAGTTCATCATATGAATGAAGTCTAAAGATCTCCCTAAGTTCCTTATTCTCAATCATCTCAAATGGGTTCAAATATTCTTTATCCATCTTTCCTTCCATTATTGTTTTTCCATTGGATTCAACCAAATGTTTACTAGGTTGCTTATCCTGATTGAGGTTTACCTCTTGGAAATCACACTAGTGATTCTCAATAACTTTTGATGAATGAAATCTTTTCTTGATTCTCATCTTCTCTAAGAGACTATTGTTCATTGGCTCTGTATTTCTGAGGTCACCTCCCTGTTTACTTAGTTGGTCCTTTATGTCTAATATCCTTTTATTTTCTTTGGACAAACCTGTTGGAATTAATGGGAAGTAGTACTGAGAGGGAAGAGGTGAATCAGTACCTCTAAAACTTTTAACACCTTTTAATATTTATCATTAGTAATCTTAATTCTGTATTACCAACCATTACTATTATTCTTTCTTATGTGTGTATTTTTTGTTCACAATATTTAATAGGTTTCAACAGTCATAGAAACATTCATGAAATTGATAAACACATAACACAAGATATGGTATCATAGAAAACTCCTGTTAGGAAGTAAAAACTGTGGTGGGGATGGCACCCACAATACTTCACTATCTGCAAAATGGAAGGGAGCTGGTTAAGGCTTACAATTTGATCACTTCTGATGATCTACCCTGTTAAGAGTATTAAGGTGGAGACTTGTTAAGATATACTTTGTTAAGAGCTTTTGCAACACTAATTTAAGTGTGTACTTAGTTATGAGATTTACAATAAGACTGTTAAGACCGCCTTCCTTGAAAGGATTTCATTAGTATACTACACTTGTTAGAATGAGTACAAATGTTGACATGACTATATGCAATCTACCATTTCTGATTTACAGATCCATTAAAGCTCTTACAATAATAACATCACCTTAAGTGATTGATGAATACCTTTTCTCTACTTTTCGGTAGCCTTTGTTCTGTCCTTGAAAACTGATTTGATTCTGCTTGTGTTCTTCTAGATGAATTCTCTTTCTGGTCTTTAGTTTCTCTTCGTGGCTACTATCTTCATTTAACAACTTGTATTCTTAATGGATTGAGCACCTATTTATACAAGTATTTGACCTATCTTGGAATTCACATATTACAATGTTAACTCTTGGATCCAAGGTTTACAACTTGACCTTGATCTTTAGTTTGTATGTTTTAAAATAGTAAAACTAATTAAAACAATAGCAAATACATTGCTTCCTCCGCACATAATGTATTTAAAGTCAAATCAAGAAGCTATAAATACAACTTCATTGATTTGTCTGACGTGGAAAGTCAGATCCACTTTTTGCGGGATGTAACTAACTGTCAATTTTTGGTTTTCAGTATGAACTTGAAGTCTGTCGGTGTTCCTTGATTGAACTGTTCATTGGGTTCCCTATATTTTTCAGGTTCCTCTCTTGGATGTTCCGTCAGGTAGCACTGTTGTTACTCTTCAGGTATCTTTTACCTTTTTGTCACCAGGTAACATATAATCAGTGTTTGTCAGGTAACCTTGTCGTCGGATAGTGTTGTGCCCTGTCTATCGGTGTAGAGTAAACCGATGGTGCAGATCATGTTTTTCTCTAAGTATACTAATGGAAAAATATAATGCCTTCAATCTCCCCCTTTGACATAAGTATCAAAAATTGATATGTGCATAATACTGAAATTATTTTAGTATATATACACCATGTTTATATCTTTGTCATATATGACTCCCCCTAACTGTGTGCATCGGTATAGTGTATGTATATGTACATGTATATTATTCATTCTCTGTATGTACATTGTTTCCCCTTTCTTTTACTATACACATGATTTCCTCCTTTTATCTGAGGTGAATGAACATATCAAATTCCCCCTTTCTTTGATACTGATGACAAAAATGTACAACTTACAATATGCCAAAATTGTGACAAAAATGTGCAACTTACAATGTGTCAAATATGTTAGAATGGGTTGTTTTGATATCTTCAAGAATTTTCTCCTATTTTTCTTTTAGCTATTCTAGTGCCATTTGTTGTAGCTCTAGCCTTGCGTGCATATCATAAATGTTGTCTAGGAAAGATATTTCCGAGGTGGCAATTAGAGTGTTTGCCTGTGTCATATTTTGTTCCAAGAGTCTAAGTGTCAGTAAGAGATTAAATTGGAACTCATTGACCTCATCTCTATACTTCATCTCTGCAAACTGTATGTCCTGTCTCTGTTTTCTAGCCTGTATAATTTGTTCATTGTGAAATTTAAGTGCTTCTTTTGTGTTGGCCAGATTCTGTGCACTGGACTTAAGATCAACATCAATTTTTTGTATCTTGTCAATACTATTGAGTGTGTAGATCTAAAGTGCACAATTTCTTTATTAAGGTAACAACTTCTAAAATAATTGGTTCAATTGTACTTACCAATTTCGATAGCTTGATCTTTTTCATCGCCACTTCTTGGCTTATTTTCTCTTCTAGCTTGAACTCATACTTTTGTTCAAGTCTTTCTTCCATAACCTTCTCAGCATCAATATCCTAAGATGTTATTACATCTATTAGTATGACCAGTTGATCAAGCATTGGAGCTTTTTGATCAATGTCAATGTCAGGTACAATCTGTTGAAGTATCCCTCTTGCTACTTCTAGTACCTTGGCCTCTTTTGCTTCTCTCTTCAGCTTGTCTTGAATTTATTTTGTTTCACAGACCTTATCATATTTTGTCAATGCAGTTGGATCCAATGTCCTTGGATCACAGACTGGAATCTCAATGATTTCATCCAAAGTTACTAGATTTTTATTCTTTCCTTTCTTTTTCTTTGAGATTTGAGGGGATGCAGATGTATGAACTACCATAGCTATTTCATTTGTTCGCTCTGAATTACTTGGTGAAGGTTTTGTAGAGGATGCATCTTGTGTCTTCTGCCTAGTGGGCACCTATCAGTTATGTGAAGATGTCTCTTCATTAACCTTGGGTGTTTCTACATAATGTGCTCCTAATTTCTTCGTCAACTCATCCTTCTTTTCTTCTTCACCTTTCTCTTGTGGTTTGTCCACTGTTTCCTTTTGAGTTTCTTCCTTATTTTGATTAGTAGAAGTATCTTTCTGAGCTTTGGTTGCAGCTTGCTCTATAGTTTTATCTGTGGTTTCTTTTTCTCCTCCATCACCCTTTTCCTCGGCTGTGCTTGTTTCCTTTTCATTTGATCCCTCATTTCCCTCTAGTATGTTTATAGCCTTCATTAGGATAGGCATGTTACTTTGAGTTGTGGCTTGGGCTTTGTCAGTATTGGTGTCGTGCTCATCGGTTAGATCCTTCTTAGAAGTGAAATTCTCATCTTTTTGTATATCTTCTGTAGTGTCTTGTACTTTTGAGTTCAAGACTGAAGTGTCTTGTACTGACTCATCAGCAACATCAATTATTGTATGATCTAATGTCTTCAAGCTTTGTTGATGTTCTTGATCCTTAAGTGTGATAAATATTACATCATATTTCTTCTTTGGATCATTGTCAGAGTCATAGTTAGTGATATCTTGGATATTATCATTCATGACTGTATCTAAGTTAATAGGCTTATCATCACTTTCTTGATTGTCCAGAGCAATATGCTGAGGACTTGCATTAGCTGTCTCCTCCTCTATGTGAGGTGTGTTGGTGAGAAGTAATTGTTTCTCAACACTTTTTGACTCTGTCGGTAGATCCAGGAATTGTCTCCATTTGGTTTCTGTCATTGAATCCAATTCTATAAACTTGTTCTCTAGTACTTTGTATGCCCTTGTTTTGGCTACAAATTTACTTGAATGTTTCTTTAGTACTTCTTTTATTTCTTCAACTTTGGATTTAGGAGGCATTAGTCTCACAAGTACTCTTTCTCTTTCTTCTCTTTCTATTTGCAAGGTATATGACCATTGTTGGTATACTCTTTTACCTATCTCTTTAGGTATTTGATTTAAAAATTCTACAGGTGCATACCTATTCTTGATCATAGACTTTATGACTGCCTCTTGTATTTTATTTTGATCTTCTAGGTTTAGAGCATCCCAATGTCTGATCTTCTTAACAATCATTGTACCATGTGTGGCAATGGATTTGGCAGCTTCATCAACTGTTTGGTTTCTGAAGTTCTTCTTCACTACATCTGGCTCATCATCTTTTGTGTCATCCAAGTCAGCCTTTGTCCTAACCAACCTTTTCCTCTTCTTTGGTGGTGTGGTCTTGACAGTTTTTTGTCTTGTTCTTTTTGCTGGCTGCTTTCTTATATAGGTCCTTACTTGACCTTTCTTAAGTGGAGTGGTATCGGTTACAATAGTTTGACTTCTTGTCCTTTGCTTCTTTGTTGGAGGTGGAGATGGTGGTGTATCAGATTCAGTAGCCTCTATATCTAATTTCTTTTCTTCATGTTCTTCACTGACGGTGCCCTCTTCATCGGTTTCCTCTTGTTAATCTTGTTCTTCCTCCTTTGTGACTGATAGAATCTTCTTGAGATTCTTAACCATTTTATCCTTTTTGTTTATAGTCTTATTGACTTCTAGGGCTTATTTTATTTTAGATTTTGCCTCTTCATATATTCCAAACCTTGGTCATTTCTTATCAATGGGCTCATTAAGTAATGCCTCAATTGCACTTGTAGGTTGATCAATATTGATCTCATAGTCTAATGGTGCTAACCAAGCTTTTCTTGGTGCAACTAGTTTGATATGGGTGAAATCTGTGTCTTCCATAAAACATATCTCATCTTTATGCTTTTCAACTAGTTGTTCAGGAATCCTAGTTCTTTCCATCATATTTTCCTTGAACTCAAGGAAGTACATAGACATAACAGACTCAAAATTATCTCCTAGTGACTTAATCAGTTCACTAATCTGATGTGTGATCAGTTTGGTAGTGTCCCATACTACTTTTCCTACTGAGGGAAAGTATTATTGAAAATAGAAAAAGATACACATGATAAGTGATCCAAAACTACATGTGTTGGTCCTTGCTGACCTGATTTAGATCATAGTCTCATCAAGTTGTTTTAATAGGATCTCACACATATCCATCTGAATACCTTTAGTTACCATCTTGTAAGCTATGCTTACTGCTGTTACAAAAATTTTGTTCAGTCTGCTAGCCTGAAATATTTTGTATCCAATAACACATGCACCAAATTTTAGCTCTTCATTAATGTTTGTGTTCACCTTGAGACCTTTGTTGTCTCCTTCTACATTGGTGATTTTTTCAACTTCTTTCATTGATGGATGCTTGTGTGCCCTCGGCTTGTCAGTTATCGGATAACCAATGACAACATGAAGAACATCCTTGGATATTTTCTTGGGTTGGTCTAGCCATAGATTTTTGTTATGCATTCTACTCAAGACTAACCTTATCCATTCTATTTTGAATTCCCTCGGGAAATATAGGGCATTAGTTAACCCTTTGACCTCCAAGTGTTTATGCTCTTCCTTTAATTTTCCTTTGGCATCACATAGCTTCTTAAAAGCTTCATCAATTTCAAGATCACCTAATTCTATGATCTTGCCGTAAATATAAGACCTAAGGTCCTCTATGAGTAAAACCCTAGGTGGTATTTTAAAAAATGCACCAATTTCATCGGGTTTTGATGAAATCTCTGGGAAGATTTTAAACTTTGGTTCTACACATGTGCTGTTCTTGATTAGTTTCACCATATTCCTCTTATCATTCTTTATCCTAGCGGTTGTTGAGGTGGTTGCCATTGTATTTCAAGTTTCTAGGGTATACTCAAAATTAGGCCTTTCTTGATAAAACAATGACAGAGATCTTTTGGTGCCTTTGGTACTTCAATTCAAAATAGTGGTGAAAGATCTGCTTATTGTGTGCTAAATCGATTTTAGGACGCTTTTTCTTTCTTCTCTTTAATCACCTGGTTTTTGCTCTACTTTCTCTTCAAATCGTAGGTGAAAAAATGTTGTCTCGTAGACTATTTATGGACTTTTTGACCTAAGCCTTTGCATTAAATGCTCAACAACTTATCGAGACATGAAGACAGGTTTCATTAGGAGGAAATTTCAAATCATCATCGGTGAAGACATAATGCTTTGGGCAGTTGTTTAACCAACTCACTTTTACTGACAGATATTAGTATTCTTTCATGATAACTTCTAATCTTTGCATTCTTACCGATGGGTGTCAGTTTACATTGGCAATTCAGCATTTGTACTAGTTGACCGACAATTTCTAGTAAGTGTAAACAACTCATTATTATGTTCACCGATGATTTTTGGTAAGATTTTACCTACGGTGTTGCATTCTTAGATTGGTAACAAGTAAAGTAATATGCATCTTTGGTTTATGCATATTCTAACTATCTATCAATTTCTATAATGGAATTGATGCAAAATATAACTTGGTATAGTGTAGTTCCATACTTAATTTTTCATCTCAAGTGGGGCTGGTGGTGTCATCAGATCCATTGGATGGGGTGTCACCATTTGCATTTCTTGGTCTAGCTTCATCATTTCTTGAAGCCTTTATCCACATTTTGTCTCTTTCCCTCTGGATATCTTCAATGGTGTTTCCATTGGGATATGTGCTTGTTTTTGTCAACCGGTCCTTGTAATCTTTCTTGAGATGACCAACTTTATGACAGTGTAAGCATGACATTCTGGGGTTTGACCATCCTCTAGACCTTTTGGTCCATGCTCTCATGCAGTTTGTAGAAATGTGACCATATCTGCCACATGTTGTACAATTTGTCCAAGTGTTGTAATTCCATACATATTGATTACTGATTCTCTTTGGTTGATAAGGAACTTCTTTACCTTTTGGCTTCCATGCTTGCCTTTCTTTTTCTAGCATTCTTCAGATGTGTGCCCATTCATCTTGCATGTAGGATAGTATCTGTCCATGTAGGTTTCCTTCTTTGGATATTCTATCTTTCTCTTGCATTCATAAGCCTTATGTCCTTTCTTGTTACATTTATAACAGAATCCTATGAATGAAGATGTAGGTGTAGATTTAGGAATACCTTTCATTTTACCTTTGCATACATTTGATGTGTGCCCTTGTTTTCCACAGTGCTTGCATGTCAGCTTTCTTGGTCTTGGATTCTCATAGACATTCTTTGGGTTTGATGATTCTTCATTTTTTGTAAAGCCTATACCATTGTTGTTGTTTACTCTTCATTGTCCTTCAATAAATTCATCCATTCTTTTATTGCTTTCTTCAGCCTTTCTAATAATTTCATTATGTTGTTGCTGAATTCTAACCTCATTTTTTAGCTTTTCATTTTATTCTCTTTGTTCACCGATAATTTGTATTCTCTCAATGATTTCCACATTTATTCTGTTTACTTCTTGACTCATAATGATAATCTGATTTGTGAGATCATGGTGATGCTCAGCATGTCTTTGAATTTCCATTTCCTTCTCTTGTAGTTTCTCTATAATATTCCTCATGTCATCAATAGGAAGTGTCCTTTCTGTTTCAGCTTGTCTAGCATAACTCATCACATCAATCATTCTTACCATCTGGCTCTCTTGACCAATTTGCAGCATCTTTATTTGCTCTATCAAATGTTGATTGATCTCTTTTAGATTTGTGATGCTCTCTTCTAATGTATTACTTGTATTTGATCCTGAAGATTCAAAGAAATATGGAATCTCTTCTTCTTGATAGTCTTTTTCATTGTTCTGGGTAGCCATTCCTTTTCTTTCAACCAACAGTTCTCTCATCTTGATTCCAACTTCTTTATACTATTCATAGAACATCTGTATCTAAAGCTTTTTGTTCTCAATATTCTTATCAAGTTTGTACTTCTCCATTGTATGATCTTTTATCTTAAGCTTTTAAGCTTTCCAAGAAGAGACTTATCTCTAATACCAATTTTTGGAATTAATGGGAAGTAGTACTGAGAGGGGAGGGGTGAATCAGTACCTCTAAAACTTTTAACACCTTTCACTATTTATCATTAGTAATCTTAATTCTATATTACCAACCATTACTTTTATTCTTTCTTATGTGTGTATTGTTTGTTCACAATCTTTAATAGGTTTCAACAGTCATAGAAACATTCATGAAATTGATAAACACATAACACAAGATATGGTATCACAGAAAACTCCTATTAGGAAGTAAAAACTGTGGTGGGGATGGCACCCACAAAACTTCACTATCTACAGAATGGAAGGGAGCCGATTAAGGCTTACAATTTGATCACTTCTGATGATCTAACCTGTTAAGAGTATTAAGGTGGAGACCTTTTAAGATCTACTCTGTTAAGAGATTTTGTAACACTAATTTAAGTATGCACTCAGTTGTGAGATTTACAATAGGATGGTTAAGCCCACCTTCCTTGAAAGGATTTCATTAGTTTACTACACTTGTTAGAATGAGTACAAATGTTGACCTGACTGTATGCAATCTACTATTTCTGATTTACAGATCCATTAAAGCTCTTACAATAATAATATCACCTTGAGTGATTGATGAATACCTTTTCTCTGCTTGTCAGTAGCCTCTGTTATGTTCTTGAAAACTGATTTGATTCTATTTGTGTTCTTCTTGATGCATTCTCTTTCTGGTCTTTAGTTGCTCTTCATGGCTACTATCTTCATTGGACAACTTGTATTCTCAATGGATTGAGAACCTATTTATAAAATTATTTGACCTATCTTGGAATTCACATATTACAATGTTAACTCTTAGATCCAAGGTTTATAAATTGATCTTGATCTTTAGTTTGTATGTTTTAAAATAGTAAAACTAATTAGAACAATAGTAAATACATTGCTTCCTCCACACATAATGGATTTAAAGTCAAATTAAGAAGCTATAAATACAACTTCAGTGATTTGTTTGACATGGAAAGTCAAATCCACTTTTTGTGAGATGTAACTGACTGTCGGTTCTTGGTTGTCTGTATGAACTTGAAGTCTATCAATGTTCCTTGATTGAACTGTTCATCGAGTTCCCTGTATCTGTTGGGTTCCTCTCTTGGTTGTTCCATCGGGTAGCATTGTTGTTACTTGTCAGGTATCTTTTACCTTTTTGTCATCGGGTAACACTTAATCAGTGTTTGTCGGGTAACCTTGTCATCGGATAGTGTTGTGCCCTGTCTGTCGGTGTAGAGTAAACCGATGGTGCAGATCATGTTTTTCTCTAAGTATACTAATGGAAAAATATAATGCCTTCAAAACCAACCACATTATTAATCAAATTTTTTTTCTCCAACCCTTTTCCGTTTTTATCCTTGATACACTCCTTAGTAGGATGACCTACTTTTTTATTATTTTACCATTTTACAACTAAATCTTCCACCTTTTTTATTTTTTAACAAAACTCCTTCAACCATCCATAACTCCACTACTTGGGGAAGAGAAGGATAGGGTTTCCAAAAATAACAGACATATGCATACACATTTTTTTTTTCAAAGCCTTGTATGCTTTAATAAATCTCCTTATTTTGTTGTCAATGATTTTTAGGATTTTCATCTCCCAATATTCTTGTGGAATACTATAAACATGAATCCACACTACAATATTTTCTATGTATGCCCTTAAAGGATCAAAATTGGGAACCCAATCTTTGATACAGAATCCCATTCTCCCTTTAAAGAAGGGCCATTTTTAAAAATTCATTGCTTTTCTCTTGAATTTTCATAGATCATTAAGCAAAAACCATTAGGAAAGGTTTTTAAAACAAATTCCTTACCTCATTGCTTGTCACACCACTTGCGTACTCTTGAAAAATTCAGCCACTCTCTATCCCACTTCATAAAAATGCTTTCTTTTTTAACATCTTGATAATATCTTGCTCTTTAGTGTTCTCTATTTGAGAGAAACTACTCTATTTTGTGTTGTTTCAATTCATATCTTCTCATCTAGATTTTTACTAGTTTGACCCTTTGGTTTACACACTTTTCCTTACAAATTCTTGAATCCTCCACCTGGGGCCTCTTGTTGTGTTGCGAAAAAAACATGACACCTTTCATTTGTTTGATCCTTTCAAGCTCTACCTAGTAGTCACCAAGCAGAAATAGCATTCCTCTGATCCAATTGGTCATTCAAGAACAAAAAAAATAAGCATTTCAAGAACCTCCAAGCCCTATATGCCGCTCACACATCACCATTCTATAGTTTGTTGGGATCAATGGTTAGATATTATTTTTATCTTCAATATTTAGTTTTATTGTGTTATTATATTTAATTTTTTTTAACACCAACTTCACTATTTACTGGATAATTTATTTAAATTTTTGATTAAATATTTTTTTATTTAAAAAAATCACTTGATAATAATAGAAATTTAGACCTACATTTTATTGTACTATATTTATATTTTCTAATTCTTAATGTATTTTTTGAAATAAAAGACATTAATGTAAAGTGTATTACAATTATTTTTGTCAAATATGCCTTTGATCCTTATTTTTTCTATTGGCTTGAATATAGGTATTTGATTTTGTAATTGACCTATCTTTTGTTGCTCTCACCTCTTTGTATTGTCCTTGTCACCAAACACACTAACTTGGTTGGTAGTATCATCATTGCATCATGGTAGTATCATCATTGCGTCTTGTTCAATTTGTTCAATATCATATAGTTGGCTTAGTGTTATTTAGTCATCTTGGGTTTACATTGTTCAGTTTTATCAGGTTGATATCATACAACTCAGTTACTATGATCAATGGTCATTATATTTTAGTTTATATCATATAGATCAGTTATGATGTTCAATGGTCATCATATTTTAGTTTTTGATAATTCTATCTACCATTCAGTTGATATATACACAAGTTAGTATTATCTTCACATTTTATATTCAGATATGTATATATGCAGTGATTAACAACATATCAAAGTTTTTGTTGGAAGTTTAATATGGGAAAGCAATATACTGAGAGAGGTGGGGGGGGGGTGAATCAGGATCTATAAAAATTTTATAATTTTGAAACAAACTGATTCAACATGTAAACATAACAATTAATTGTAATACTGTAAGAGATCTAACATCTAATCAAATCCATAATGAACACATAACACAAAGATTCTCTAACCTAGAAACCCTTGAAAGGTAAAACTGGGGTGGGGATGAAACCCGCAAATCTTCACTACTACAGTAATAAAGTGTGTCTGTTAGGGCTACAAACATTGATCATTTATGATGATATACGCTATGAGGGGTTTGCCCTTTTAAGAGCTTACAAACTTATACAATCAACCTTAATTAAAGGATTTAAACTTGCAACTAAGTAAGCACTCTATTAATAGATTTACAAAGGCCTATTAGGACCACTCTATTAAGAGATTTACCCTAATTCACTTGCTAGAATGTATCAGTACTTGATCCTTTGGTCTACACTTCAAATGTTGATAATGGATCTCCTCTTTCCAACTCTTACCTGATCTCAAAATCTGATATATCTCTTTTCTGTCCTTCACTACTTTGCTCGGTCACTTTTCCTGGTCTATGATTTTGATATACAAAATTTTGCTTCTTCTGCATAGGCACTAGATCTCTTCTCTTCACAACTGCAACCACACACACACACACACTAGGGTTTAAAGCATTCCATATATAGATAATTGATGAAGCATCCAGATCAAGATCAACGATCTAGATTCATCACTTTTTCTGCTTAAGCATCCCTAATTTTGATTAGTTGCATTGCTTTCATATGGATTAATGATCTCAACAATAATGTTTAATTAATGCATTAAATGTCATAAAAAGTATTTAAATGATACATAGAAGTTGGACAAATGGTTTACCTAGGTGTTTGTGCCATTCCAAACACATAACAAAACTATCTCACTTGGCATATGTAAACTTTGATGCTTGGTCAAAGCTATCACTTGACTCTGACTGCCTATGCAACTTGGCAATCATTTTTCTTGGCAAATACTAAGTACTCGACACTGACTGCCTATGCAACTCGACAATCATTCTTCTTGAAAACTATTGAGTACTCGATGACCCAGACTTGCTTGACAATAACTACTTCTCAGTCAATACATAATATCTATACAAGTCATTTATGTTTCTTGGCCTTCGTGGGATGGATCATTCACAGTGATGACCGACCAACCTACCTTGATTATGAGTAAGTGTGTGACACTAATAGACAACATAACTTGGATATAAAAAATATCCCCCTCTGACATTAGTGGAAAAAACACTTTGTCATGACTCTTTAGTCTCTTAACAAAAATAGTACTCAAGTATACAGAAAACACTAGTACTCCTCCTAAGGTTATGACTCAGTCTTCATAAAGACTTCACTACATATACACCATAATATTAAGTAAATGAATCTTAAAAATAACAAAAGAGTATGTTATACCTTGTCTACATCTTTCCTCTTTATTTGCATCTATTTCATTTCCCCCTTGATTACATCTTATTGCATTTCCCCCTTGTTTTTGTCACTCTTGTCTACTGGGGTTGTAGGGGTCAAATAATACTTCTCCAAAAATGGTTTGTGATTTTGTAGGATCATTTCCAATGTATTATCCCAACTAGATCTCATAGACTCCAAAACATGTAACTTAATCTATAGCTTGGCAGCTAGATCAATCAAACTCTCTGCAATATTGAGAGGCAGTTCTCTCTATGCTAATTCTTTTACAGATGACAACTCTCTTTGCATGAGCTCCAAATGAGGTATCAACATAGTCTGAATAGAAATCAATTTATCCTTTATTCTACCATCATTAGCCATGATCTCGGCTAATCTCCTTTGGGCATGAGTCAACCTAGTAAAATGAATAGAGATGGAACTTGCATCCATGCTCAATGAATGTCCTGTTGACTTCAAGTCTGATTGCATCTTCTCAATAAGATGTTGATTCTCCTTTGTAAAAAATTCAACATAAAATTTTTTTTTATAGAAAGAAAGAACATTTTCTACAACTTCTTCTAAGTTACTTACCAGATCAAAAAGTGCAACCTATTTTATAGTAAGTTATTTTGCAACTTTCTCAAGAACTTTGGCCTCATTTCATGAGCTTCTCATTAGCATCAATGTCATGATTGTTTACCTTTTGAACAATATGAACCAATTGATCTAAGATAGGAGTTTTCTCATTTATATCTTGAAGCTCAAATTCACCAACAAATATACCTTTTATATCATTTAATACATGTTTTTGTTGATGTTCTCTTTTCATTTTCCCTTGTTTTCTCTTCCTTTGTAATAAAATTTGCAAAATTTTCACTTTCTCATAATATAAGTTATCCGTGTCCCATTTTGGAATCAATATAACTTCATCAACTGTCACATTTGTGCTCAGAGACTTGTCCTTTTTCTTATGTGACTTCTTCTTAGTCTTTGGTGAACTTCTACTCGGTTTCTACTCTACTTGCAATGTACTGGTGTCACCATTGATTGAGACTAACTCCTTTTGAGTAAAAATTACCTGTTGTTCAGGTTTATCAATGATCTTAGTTTCTGTAAGTGGTAGCTTTATAAATTATTGAATTTCCTCTTTCTCCTTAGGCTCATGTTTCTCCTTGGTTTCTATAGTCTCAATCTCCTTTGTTTCTTCTTTATGAGGTCCAGAGATAGCTTTTGCAGACTTATCTAGTTTCTCTTCCATGCTCTCATCTCCTTCAAAATTGATTTCAAAATTTTCCTCAGTAGGGGAATATGGATTGTTGATTGTAGCCTCACCCCACTCCTTGGCATTCAAACCTTGTGTATCTTCACTAGTGATTTTGGTTGAGTCATCAATTGCTAAATCCTTTGTTTGTGCATCCTCAACCTTCTCCTTTATTTCATCCTCAATATTATCAGGATCATCAATATCTTCTTTATTATCAAGCTCAACTTGTTCTAATGTGCACTCATCTTTGTTTACACTCTTGTCTGCTATTAATCCAGAGATGGTCTTCCATGTTAATTGGCTCTATTTCACAACACCTTCAACATCCTTCCTCAGTATTGAATATGCTCTCAATTTAGGAATGAACATATTCCTATGTTGCTCCATGAATATTGCTCTTTTATTTTGTGTTAATTTAGACATTATTTGGGATAATTCCCCTTCTCTAATCTTCCATTCAGTCTTAATGGAAAATTTCAATCTCTCATCAATATTTTTGAAAAATTCATCAGGGACTATATTCCCAATCTCTAATGGTGTCATCTTGTATGATGCTAACATATCTATCATTGCCTCTTCTATCTTTGCCTTATCCTCGGTACTCAACTATTCAAAATTAATGAACTTAAATCCTAACAAAACTGTAGAATTCCTTATGTTACGGAAAATCTCATCCACATTTGTAGGATGTTTGTGTGTAGAAAGTATGAATTTGCTAATGTCCTTTGTATCTATCATTCCTCATCTTCATCATATTTTCCCAATATTTATTTTCTTCTTGGCTTCCTCTTAGGGTTGCTTCTCAACTTTAGTTTGAACTTGTTTCCTTTTCCCTAAGCTATCCCCTTCAGCTTTCTTTATTGGAATTTTATTTGGTGGCTCAGTTGTTTTTAAAATTGTTGATTCCCTGGTTCTCAGTCTATATATGGTAGGAGTAGAGATCTACTTTGAACTCCTCTTCATAGTTGAATCAACAACCATCACTTTCTTACCCTTATTATTTACTACCACATATTCATTCTTCACTCTCTTCTGAATCACTGGATTGGTCCTCACCTTGACCTTGTGTGATCTGTATTGGTGCATCTTCTTCTTCTTGTTGTTTTCCTAGCATCTTCTCAAATTTCTTCACTATTTTCTTTATTTTCCTCTCCATGGTTGCAGCCTTCAATCCCCTAGTTATCTTTGATTTTGCTTCTTCATATCTCCCAAATACCTTAGCCTTTTTATCAACTTCCTCTACAAGTAATATTGTGATTTCTGCAGATGTTTCATCAATATTTACTTCATAGGGTAATGGCCTCAACCATTATACCCTCGGTACTACAACTTGTACATAGGTATAATCAGTATCAACTAGAAAATAGATATCATCATAATGCTTATATACTAGTGAAACAAGGATTCTACTCCTTATTCTCATCTTCTTCTTAAACTCAACAAAATAGTTTCCCATGACATTATCAAAGCTCTCTCCCAACTCCTGTTTAAACTCTTTAATCAATTGTGTTATTGGTCGGTCCTGACTCCATACTATCTCCTATAGTAGGAAAATTATTGTGAACATAGAAAAATATACAGATAGGGATCCAAACTTACACATAGAATTCTTTTCCTTCCTGATTGATGATAGGTTCTCAGAAATTTGTGTCATTTATCTCGGGAAGGTCATATGTGCATGATCTTTCTATACTATCTTCCATGCCTAATCAACTGCAATGTAGGGTACACTATCCAATCTTCTCAATTGATAAAACTTGTGTGCAATCAATCTATCAACAAAGTCAATCTCAAGTTTTGTGATCATTGAAATTTTCATTCCTCTCTTGTTCCACTCGGCCAAAGTATTTGCTTCAATTACATCTTTGTTCTGACAACGCATTTTCCTCTTCTTGATCAAAATAAGGTAATCAATGACTTGGTGGATCATATCCTTGGTAATATTCACTGGTCCATTCTTTAGCCACAAACTCATATCGTGTATTCTAATCAGAACTATCCCAATCCATTCAATTTTGAAGTCTCAAGGGAAATCTAGGGTGTAGACTAAACCTTTGTCAAAAATGTGCTAATGCTCAGCCTTTAATGCTCCATTTTCACACAATTTACTATAAGCTTCCCTCAACTCAAAGTCTCCAAATTCACTTATCTTACACATGTAGCATTACCGTACATCATAGATGATTAGAAATTTGGTGGTATCGATGACAGGGCTCTCAAAAGATCTCCCTTCACCACAGTCTCAGGTACAACTTAGAAATTAGACAGTGAACATGTGTCACTCTTGACTTACTAAAAATTATTCATTTCCCTGTCTTGCCTCTTCACTCCACCAGATGAACTGGTAGCTACTTCTCAAATTAGGGTTTGTGAAATGGATTCTTGATAACTCAGCAACATCATGTCTTCAACCTTTCATAGTACTTGCTGATGATACACAGTGGAATCTTCACAAACTTTGCTCATTTTTCTTCCAGTCACCTTTGAAATTATTTGCAAATTTTCTAATCACTTGGTGAATTGAAAATGAACAAAAAAATCCATTATATACCCTCAAACAGTAAAATTAGGTCTTTGAGAAATGTTCTATAGAGTGGTAGGTGTAAAACAATTGTCTCTATCCTTGAATAAATAACTCGGTTAACTCATTCCATCACTCTATAAGAATAGTGACTCGGTCACTACTCACACTCGTTCAACATATCATCTTGGTCGATATGGGGGCTCAACACATACTAATACTGATGCTTGGCACCGATTGTGAATATCAATTATTTTCTTGGTTCTTGCCTCAGATATGTCCTAATGCATCTTAACTTATGCAGATATGGACTTTAATACATCTTATATTAGGAACTGGTGTAAAATATAGGATTTGAGAAAATAGTTCATTGCATACCTTCCTTTCCTAATTAGAAATAGTGTGATCACCTGATCCATTGGATTGGGTGATCTTAGCTTCACTGGCTCCACTACTTGCTTCTTTCTTCTTCCTTCTTTCTCTATGTCAGATTCATCTATTTTTTTATCTTCTCAAAAGTAGATGTCGGGGATCTGGTCTTGTAGTCTCTCCTAGTATGACCAATTTAGTGACAACTATAATAGACCAAGTTTTCATTCATCCAACTCTTGGATTTACCTCTAAAGTGTGTCCTTATACAATTTTCTACAATATGACCATATTCATCACAATAATGATAGCTATGTCTTGTATTGTAATCCTAATTGAATGTGTTACCTTTCCTTAGTGTATTTCACTATTTCTTGAATGTCCACTTAGATTTTGCATTGGATCTGCAGTCTTGGGTTTTATGACCAAACTTATGGCAATTGTAACAATGTCCTTTAAATCTTGGTGAAGTAGGTGATATGCTAGTCTTTGACCTGCATTCATGTTCCTGATGTCCATGCTTCTTAAAGTTAAAACAATATCCATTGAATTTAGGCATAGAATTGGACCTACCATTCTTTCTTCAGAAAATGTTTGTCGGGTGACCTGGTTTCCCATAATGATGATATGTAGGTTTTTTGTTCTTCAGGTTTGCATTCCTTTTTTCTCTACTCTTTGATGATTCTCCTTCTTC
This sequence comes from Thuja plicata, assembly GCA_018584345.1. Lineage (NCBI taxonomy): Eukaryota > Viridiplantae > Streptophyta > Pinopsida > Cupressales > Cupressaceae > Thuja > Thuja plicata. The sequence continues at coordinate 1,908,374 of MU225001.1, read as the reverse complement.
AGTGGCTGATAGGTGCTTGGTATGGCCTAGTAAAGAGGTATCATTGGTCCTTCTTGGTGATCTCACCAGTTCCTCACATTATCTCAAGGCTTCATTAGGTTTGTTTATCCCCTCAATGAGTTCTCTTTCAGATCTCAACTCATTTTTCAGTTGATTATTCTCTGATCTTAGATATGTAATGCCAATGTCTTTCCTGTTTACCTCTTGATTTACAAATAATAGCTGGTTGACCTTGTCCAACTGGTTATTTGTGATCTTCTACACATCACTTGTCCTTTCATCTAATCTACTAGCCATCTGTCTCTTATCTTCTTTTTCCACCATCATTTCTTCCTCGACTTTATTCTTTTGATCAATCACCTAACATGGTGTTATTCATTGAGTTTATTGTTCTATCTTTAGACTTTTGACTCATTCTTTTAGTGTATTGTTCTTCTCTAATAGATCTACAATTATTGCATTACTTTCTTTGTAATTTCAATTATCAAATAGACCTTCAGTCTCTTCTTCTTTATATTGAGTGTCATTCAACTGAGTTTCCAATTCTTTCCTTTCCTTTTAGGATTTCTTCAGCTCTTCTCTTGCTATCTAAAGATACTGTAGTGCCAGTTGGATAAAAATCTTCTGATTCTCAATGACCTTTCCCAAATTATAAACCTCCATCTCCAAGATCTCAATTCTTAAGTGCTTAGACTTATTCTAAGAGAAAAAGGCTCTGATACCAATTATTGGAAGTCTAATATGGGAAAATAGCATACTGAGAGTGGGGGGGGGGGGTGAATCAGGATCCATAAAAATTTTATACTTATGAAACAAACTGATTCAATGCTTAAACATAACAATTAACTATAATATTGTAATATAGATCTAACATCTAATCACATCCATAATGAGCACATAACACAAAGATTTGGTAACCCACAAACCCTTGAAAGGTAAAATTGGGGTGGGGATGAAACCCACAAATCTTCACTACTGCAGTAACAAAGTGTGCTTGTTAGGCTACAAAGTTTGATCACTTATGATGATCTATCCTGTGAGGGGTCCACCCTATGTTGGTTTGATTTCTAGTTTGTAGTCTTCCCAGTAAAATTTTGAAGTTCCCTGTCAGTCCTATGCTCAAGGGTTGAAAGTCCTATCTAAAATTTCTTAAATATCTCTGTAAATGATGATTTTAGTCATAAACCTAGTGAAAAAGGTCAAAAACCCTAATTCTTAGGGTTACCTCTGTTTGAAAATGGAAAAAAAACACTAATATCTCAGTCAAGTTTTTATTTTCAAGTTACTTTTTCGTAACTTAAGTTCTGAGAATAAAGTATGTGCCTATTATGTTAGTCTCTTAGTCTCATGAAGTGAAATTAATATTCCATTCTATCTAGAGAATTAGCAAAAAGCCTTTGACACATTATCTCCTGATAAAAATAATATACCTCAATAGATATGGAGACTTAACACAGATCGTTCATCTCAAGTCAAATCTAACGGTGGTCAAGAAGTCTCTGAATAAACCCTATAGTTTAAAATTAATCTAATGACACTAAGTTTATATAGTTGGAAGGTATCCTAATCAAACTTGAGTTAGATGTCAGTTTCAATATTAGTTTTGTCACCTAGTTGCGAAAGAAATCATGGGTTAAGATAAAAGTAAAGAGACTTGGCGACAACCATTAGATGAAAAGAGATCCAACGGTAGTCGTGAGATTACTGTAAGAGTTTGAAAAGTCAAAGGTGATCCGATGATTAGGAGAAAAAGGGATAGTTGAGACACGTATTATTCAGTCACATAGTCTCTAATAACAAAGAAGTACATCTGGTGACTTGGAGATAGCATTTGCAAAGTCTCATGAAAAATTAGGGTTTGTTTTGAAGATCTAGAGACTTTGCACCGACCGTTAGATGCAGAAAAAAGGAAGATCAACGGTAGTTGGGTTATCTCCAGATGAAAGTAATAAAGGTAAAATTATACAGTGATAAAGAGACAAAGCTTTTTGTTACATGGTCTCCAAATAAAATATGGGTTAAAATATTTGTTCAGTGACAAAGAGATATAACAGTTGCAGATGGCTCAGTCACGTTGTCTCCGAAAGAAAATGAGTTAAGTGAACTCATCAAGTGACAAGGAGATAACCATTGATCTAGAGATTGATCCAATGGAATTTGCTTAGTCTCAGTATGAAACCATAGTTAGAGTAAATATTCAGCAACAAGGAGATTACACAGTCGCGAAGTCGCTAGAAGTAGAACTAGATTTAAAGTGAAGACTTTTCTTCAGCACCATGGTGTACAGTTGCCAGCCAATAGATTTTCAGAGATTTATGCCAGATGGAAAAGTGGCCAAATTGTGTTTAATGATAGCCAATCAGATTTTATTTTGATCTATTTTCAAATTTTATAAGGTTTAAATAAGCAAATTATACTCATTAATAATTGATTGCATGTCAGTTTCAAATGCCATGACTAGAAATAGAATTGATGTCACAGTATGTAAATTAATGGTGAAAGTGATTGAATTGTAAGTTTGCAAGTTTTGAAGAGATGGCTGCATTAATTTCTTAGATATAAGTAAGTGTATCCATTGTCATTTTATTTTACCAGCTTCCAAGTTTTCAGAGCTAAGAGTTTTATAAAAGATTAGCATTTTCCAAGAAGAGTAGAGTTTTCCAGCAGTGTGTTTTGAAAGAAGTGATTTCCTGGTTCAGAATTCAAAAGGTATTGTGATTGGCGGTGTTTTCAGTACTCAAAAGTTCAATTCATAGAGTAATTAATAGCTTGTGGTGAGGGTTTGTAGGAGATTTGTTTCAATATCGGTAATATAAATTGGAATAGAACAAGTAGCCAAGATGAGCCAGGCAATGAGCGTAGCATCTACCAATGCAAGAAGTGCGGATGCTGATGATGACATGAAAGGGAAGCACAATTATTCTAAAGAATTCATGTCCCTATTGTCAGTATCAAGCCAAAATAGAAAGGTAAGTGCTGATACTCTCATTGATGATTTGCATTTCATTAGGGATGCTAAAACTCAAGGATCTTCTGGTTATTCCCTATTCAATTACTTCTATAATAATAGTGATGAAGCTGTGCCTATCTCGAACCCATGGACCTATGGAATAGCCAAATTAATAGTCCCTGACATCTTTGTAGATGCTGATTTTATCTTAGAGATGGCCATTAGATATGATACCCTAACCAAAACTATAAAAAAGGATGATGAGAAAGCCCTAGTAACCCTATACAAGAACTCGCTTATGAAAGAATTCAATGCATACCATCCAATGGCCACATAGATAAACTTGAAGAGTTTAGAGGATAGGTGTACAAGAGAGTCTGGTATTGCTTCCAAATTGATTCAGGAACATCATGTGCCAAGGGGAATGAAAAATTATATAGCACCCATCCTAGGGACTACCCCATATTACTACAAAGACATCAACTTCTATATGAAGTATATATCCTATGCATTGTGTATAATGTTAGGAAAGGATGGAGGACCTGAGAGAATAACTTTAGACATCCTTATGATGGTCCTAGATATGCAGAGCCCTCATACAAGTACCAATTATCATTATATTTAATATATAACTAATCAAATGTATCAAGGATTTATTGATATCCACAATAAGAAAGATAATATTAGATTAATGCATTACTCCATTTTAATGCATTTAATTTTATACTACAACTTTCCTATTATGAACTGTCAGTATTTGAGGCCTTAGAGGTTTCACCAGAACTAGGCCAACCCCATTCAATTTTGGCTGAGAGTGTGGAACTACACCTCAAGGGAACATGAATTTTGTGCTTTTGAAAATTGGATAATATATATGATACTTAAATTCCTAGGTGTAAATAAGATAAGGTTACCAGTGAAGGTGCTACAACTGCTAAGCCCAAGCTAGTATGTTGATAAGTGGCCATGAGACCACAACTGGGAAGAATTCTATTATGAGAAGAATTTTACATTGATTATGGTGTATGGTTGCACTCACCCACCCCATATTCTACCATTCCATGTTCCACCAGGATTGCAACAATGGAATTTGTCAGACAACTAATTTTGATAGACAAGGAGAACCTTGCTCCTCACAAGAAGGGTACATTTACCCCAAGATAGTTTAGGATCTACAACATTACAATTGGAAAAAGGGCATTAGATCCCATAAATAATTGGATGAGCCACTATAGAATGAATGTAGCCCTCTATAGATAAATAGATACATAAGGCTTCATATTGAGTGCCAAGAAGCTATTGACACCCACCATTCCTTACATAAAAGACCATGAGGAATGCATGGAAGAAGACCTCATAAGAAATATATTGGAGCATGAGGAGGGTGATAGAAGGGCTGAAAAATTCAATGAATTGATGGACTTAGAGAGACAAGTAAAGAGAAAAGGAATTTATTTTGAGGGTTTCTTCCCAGATTTTCCATATTTAAAAGGGATCGATGCCATGATTGAGTCTCATACTCTATTATGCAATCCATTTGAAGATGCACTTCTAGTGCCAGAAAAGGGCCATAAAGGTCATTCATCATCAGAGTATGATGAAGACAGTGATGAGGAGTAATCGGTTTCTAGCTCCCCTCTAGTAAACCAAGAATTTGTTGAAGAAAATGTAGCAAAGAGTGAGAACATAATTGACCTAACAAAGGTCCCGGAAACTAAGGTTACTAATAATCCCCCACCAAAAAGACAAAGAGTTGAAATAGGGGAGCCATCATAGAAGAAAGAGAATAAGAAAGACAAAATTGGTGCTCTTATTACTGGTAACAGGGCCTATGACCATCAGTTGAGGAAATAGTTAAGAGTAGGGAAGAAATTAAAAAAAGATGAAGAAGAGGAAATAGACTTGCCCCTCATGACATGCACTAATGAAAGATTGATATATCAAGATCAATTTCTAAAGGATGAAAATTTCATCAAGACCAAGGAGTTTAAAGAGTTCCTCATCTAGAACAAAACAACAACAAGTTGGTGCACAACTACAATTGGCAGGTGGTGGTCCAGTGACCAGTGAGGCTCTACAAACATTACAGGATTATGATCCTGAATTAGACCAAATCACACCAGAGGAGGCAAGACAACTGGTAAAGGGTAGTGTGATGTTGTTGGTAGAAGGGTGGGATTTGGCCCCTGCTTTCATTATAGATCAAATAATGAAAGAACCTAATGTACAATTATCATCAGAGACACAGGTTGGGGAAATGATCAGAGGATATGGATACAATCCAAAGTCTTAAGCCTTAGAAATGTGGAGGCTATCTCCAAAATATTAGAAGCCGTACCTAATAAACATTCAAGAAAAAATGGAAGGAAACAAGATTATATGGTCTATCTAGATTTCCTAAGTGCTCACCCTTTTTTCCCAATTGAATAAGGCCAAGGCTATCCAAATGTCTAAAATTTTTAAGAAGCTCAATAGTGAAACTAGTAATATAGTCAAAGACATGGAGATGACTCTAATCAAGATCAAAAAACAAGAGAAGCTGATAGAAGAGATTACACAAAGACTGCTTGATATGTCTGAGGCTGCCCTTGCAGAGCCCAAAGAGATGCAAGATGCTGAGATCCAAACAGAGGAAATAGAGCACACTGTAGTATAAACATGGCAAGAGGTTAAGGAGCACAATAATGTTGTATTGGGTGCATTAACATAAATTTTGTAGCATAGGGTAGATATAATAAAGGATAAGATTGATATAGTATATGGAGCTTATGCTAAGTTTCCAGGCCTGTAAGTAGAGGTTAACAATTTTATCCATATTTTGAACCCATATTATGCAACATGGTCTAGCAGAACAAGACTTTTTGTGAGCTTGGCATCTTTGCAACCACTTAGGTCAGACCTACCAGAGATAGTAACCCGGGTTGGGGTTGAGATAGATCAAATAGGAGCCACCTTGTCCTTTTTCAAAGGAAAGGATAATCAAATAGAGGTAAGGTTGAATATGTTTGGGCCTAGTTATAACAAATTTGTGCCTCCAATCAAATCAGAGGACAATTAGATCAAGCCACTAGGGGTATGGGGCTTAGAATTTGACACTATACTGCCTAGTAAAGAGGTTTATGTTTCTAACAAGGGAGAGATATATATGGAAAGATATAGTAAAATTCTAAATGAAGCATTTAAAGCATAAACATATTTTAATAAGTTCATCACAGATGTCAAGAGTATCATTGATGCTAGGTTGGAAAGATAGAAGACCCAGTTGGAGAACATATAGAGATTTGAATGGCCAAAAGAAGAAGATATTACAGCATAGGACATATTAACAAAGCCCAAGAAGAAAAAGCCTGTCACTATTGACTTGGACATAATGGATGAAGAATAGTGGGACACATGGCACCTGTTCTTTGAGCATAGGAAGGTTAGCAACCATAAAGACTAGTGTAGGTTAGCCTGTATTGGCAGTCACTAGGTCTCGTTGCAAATGTAGATGCTATCCTGAACATATGCCGACAAAGGGTCCAAAGATCACACGAAGACAAAGAATAAATCAGATCTTATTCTTCATTTTTGTCCATCCACCGCTTGGTTCTTTCTTGTCTGTTCTCTTTTCTATATTTTAGGTTTAGGTCTTAAAACCATATGAAGCTTGTAGATTCCTTACTTCTTAAGGATTCCAAGATAGTTTTACCATATATATAGAGCTCATTGTAACTTTTTAAAAGGATGATGGAATATAATTACAAGGCAGACTACTAAAATTCGTCTAAGCCTCTGTACTTTTTTGTCTATCTGAATGTATTTGAAGCATTAAGACATTAATATAATATATTACAATCTCTATTTTACATCTTGGTTGTCTCTTTTCATTTTTGTTATAGTTCTTTTCTCTTTATTTGTAAGGCACTTAGACATATTGATCACAAGGTGGTTGTGCAGTAATTTGTGAGCTCCTTCAAGGAACTATTAATTATTTCAAATGACCCTAGAGAACTTAGCATTAATTTAAGGATTTAATGATGGGGCTATAGAAATAGAGGATAATCTATAAAACATTTTATCTTTGTTGCAAGTATTTCATTAATCACCTTATTGGGGATTTATACCAAGATATTGACTCTGTAGCCCATAGGATCAGGCACTGGTTTATAGTTTTGCATGTAATTGTTCAATCATCTAGCATTTAAGAAAAATAATTCAATTACATTACACTTATAAAAGAGCATACATTCATAAGAAATTGTAATCACATAGTATACAATTCAAGTCTACTAATTCCTTTAAGAGAGAATCATATAGGTTGTGCCTCCTAAGTTCATAAGAACTATAAAAGGAATAAGAATGAGAATCCTTATTGCATTACTATTTTCTATTGTCAAAATACTAGTTTGGCTTATTAAGCTTTGTATTAGGTTATTCATAGTCACTTTCATAGTAATCTACCTATTGATACAATATAAGGCATTCAAAAAGTTAGTAAGAAGATATAATCCACTATAAAGATACTATCAATCAGTAATCATTGATAGGTAATACCTTCCTGAGACAGTGGATCTCAAAAAAGAAGGAGATAATAGTTTCCCTAGATATTATCAAAACCCTCATTAATTAGGTATTTCTCTTGCTTGAATCAATTATTTCAATTTACGAGTCATAGAGTTATAACACAAATTCAAGCATTTTGAGGTTCAACAAGAAAAATCCCTAACAAATTGGCAACTTTACTGGGGAATCAAAGTACTAATCAATAATCTCTGGTCAAAAGTTGATTTATAAGGTATAGTTGAGTTTTTCTAGTTTAGGTCATTCTAGTAGTATTCAATATTTCCCAAACTTGTGGTTGGGTGGCAACTCTAAAGAAAATCTCTGAATTCAGTGCATAAGTAGGACATCTTTACAAATATGAATACTAGGTCAAGAATGAGAGAAAATCTAGAAACGGAGTTGGATAGTGGGATTCCCACTACTTTAAAAAATAAGTTGTCTTGGAGAGAGAAGAGGAACCAAGAAAATATCAGTAACTCTACTCCAAAAAATGAAGAAGACAACACTAAAAGAAAGGATACCAATCAGTCTAGGCATGAGGGGAATACCTCAGAGTATGAGAACACCCCATACATCAGAATAGAAACCTATACAGTCACTACTACTTCTAGTGAGAGATAAGGAACTGACACAATTATGTTAGACTCTAAAGTTCCTTCTGATGAGCTTGCAGAGGAAGAAAAAATCCTCATAAAACAACTAGCCCTTATTCAACAAATGAAAAGGGAAAATGAGCATAAAAAGAAAAAACATGAGCATAAGGATGTTGACAAGTATAGGAGAATATCTCTGTGACATCAAGCTAAAAATAAAATTGAGAGGTCTCACAGAGACCAAGAGACTCCAAACACCCACAAAAGGTTAGGTCCTCAAAACTTTAGAGATAAAGGAAAAAATAAAGTTACAGAAACATAAGTTGAGGAGCCAAAAAATCAAAAGAACTTGACTGAGCAAATGTCTAAACTAGACATTGAACTTGAAAAGATTAAAAAAGAAAGAGAAAATATGGCCAAGATGTTGGAGAAAGTTGAAGCAGAAGCTGCTACTATAGAGATGAAGATAAAAATTAATTTTTTGCAATCTACTACAATCTCCTTTGTTGATACAAAGAATGCTACAACATCAAGAAACAAGGCTTATTTTTTCAAAGACCATAGAAAATTCTTTTCTCCTAAAGCCAATCACAAATTACAAAGGATACCTCTTCCCACAGAAAGGTACAAGAAATTTTCTTTCTTTGGAATTCCAGGTTATCCTAATGCAATACCAGAAGATATGGGAGAAAAACTTCAAAAATTTTCAGGAAATAATGTTGTAACTTGTGAAGAGAATTTAAGAATTTTTTTGATGTTATAGATGATTTAAATATCAATCATGAATATGTCCTTATGAAATTATTTGTTCAATCTCTAGTAGAAGATGCTAGGGAATGGTTTAGGATTCTATCTCATTGTTCTGTAGGAACAATGGATGAACTGATTGATTTATTCAAGGATCAATATGGTGATAAGACTAATGAAGGATTTTTTCTCAATGAATTTAATAATATAAGGAAGAACTCAAATGAAGAAGTAACTAAGTTCAATATAAGATTCCAATGAGCTATGCATAAGCTGTTTCAAAAAATGAAGTTGGATCAAAAGGTATATCTTTCTACCTATCTCAATGCCTTTGATTCAAAAATGGGCTATGCACTTAGAGACAAGAATCCAAGAACTTTAACAGAAGCCTATAAAATAGTTGTTAATATAGAGATGAATAGGAGGATATCAGGAAAATTGGGTAAAAGAGAGGATCCATGCTTTAATAGGAGTAATCAAAATGAACCTGAATACAAAGAGTACAAGGCTCCACAGAGTAATAAGCCATCCTATAATAATAATTATAACCCACAAAATAGGATGCAAAACTACCCCTATGGTACCCAATTCAAGGATGGTAAGCCTATTGTTCCACTAAGGAAAGAAAAACCTGAGAATAGGACTCCTGATCCCCTACATAAAAATACTATTCACATGTGTAATGATGACTTTTGGTGTGAAGCTTGTTAGGCACCGCACAATCCTAATTTTTGCATTGTTTCTTTAGATATAAAAGAACATGAAGAACAAGAAAAGGATGAAAATGAGTCATGTGAATATTGTATGAATAATGATTATTCATGTCATGATATGGATTCTTATGAAAAAATTGAAAATCATGACATATATGGCTCGCAAGGTAGAATGAAATTTCATCAGCAAAAAATCTTGTCAGATAGTGAAGAAGAAGAAAGGGTTAATCACATAAGGTTTTATGGCAGAAATAGTTAGGAACCCTTAGTAGTGACAAAATCCTTTGATGAAGAAAAATCCAGAATCACTGCTGATTTGGTAAACAAAGCAAGAAACAACTATCATCTAAGAAACAAAGTTGTGGGTAATGTTGGTAGTCAGCCATCAGGCATCTTCATAAAAGAAAATAAAATAGATGCCAAATATGTACCTAAAAAAGATGAGCCTGGGGAAAATGAAAATAGACCTAAAGTAAAAATAGTGAACAAAGCCAATGAACCAAGAGATGTACATGTAGAAAAGGCTAAAGAGCCAGAAGAAAGTTCTTCTTCTCCCAAAGTAGAAAATAAGAAATCTAAAAGGGAAGAACCTGTTGTCAATATTCAGATAGAAGAGAATAATATCATTGTATAAAAGCCTAAGACCTCTGATGTAAAGTATACTCTAGTAGATATGGGGTAGTGTTTATCTCAAATGATTGTGAAAGTCCCATTCCTTGAGATGATGAGAATAAACGAACACAAAGATAAAGTTCTTTCATTATTGAGTAATGTATCACCAGTAAAACATTAGAAAATAGAACATATTGAAAAGAAACTCGACAATAAGGGAAAAGAGCCTGAGGGGATGATTTCTAAGATCCCTCAGGTTTACTTAAACACAAATACTTCTGTAGGGGTTGTTGATCCCTTTTTCTTGACATTGGTAATAAATGGGAAGATGCTGATAAAAAATTGTATGATTGACTCAGGAGCATCCAATGCATTCTTGCCTACAGAGATTATGATATCCATGGGTTTGCAAGTGGATACACCTCATGGGATGTGCCAAGGAATGGAATCAAGATAAATCTCTATTGTTGGAACCATTAAAGCCTTACCTTACAAATTAGCCATATGCCCAGATATAATGTTGACTATGAGTGTACTGGTGGTTGACATACCACCACATTATGGCATGTTATTGTCCAGAAAATGGAGTGCTTCAATGGGGGGCAGTATTCAGTGTGACTTGTCCTATGCCACTTTCAATATAGCTAGAAATAATGTAAAGGTGTCTAGAGAGGGAAGAACACCTCACATGATAGAATTTCATGACGATACAAATATTAATTACTGTGTTGATGTTGACATGGAAAATTTTAGAATCAAAAGGAGTGCTCAACAATGTGAAAATATTGATCCTTTGGTGAAAGAGTTGAATACACAGGGTGATGGTTTGTGGAAGATGTATTTTGATGGAGCCTGTTCAAAAGAAGGATCAGGAGCTAGAGTTCTACTTATATCTCCATCAGGTACCACATTCAAATATTATTTTTTTCTATCTTTTCAATGTACAAATAATATAGAAGAATATGAAGCTTTATTTCTAGGGCTAGATATTGCTACTAACATGCTATAAAATGTTTAAAAGTCTATGGTGACTCAGAGTTAGTAGTAGCCCAAGTAATGTCCAAATATGTTGTAAAGAATGATATATTAAAAATGTATAGACATGCTATTTGGGACCAAATAGAATTATTTGATGCCTTCAATATAAATTAGATAGAAAGGTCTAGAAACATTATGACAGATTTCTTAGCTAATGTGGCTTTGAAAACTGATGACTTGACCTTAAATGAAGTATCAATTGTTGAGGTTAAAAGAAGACTAGTTGTCCCAGACAATATTTACAAATGGAAAGTATTTGAGGATGACCAAGATATCCTTAGATTTATTCAGTGCCTTGATCATTATGAAGACCAGCACATAGATAACAATAATTTGCTTGAGGTCATTAATGGTAAGGATTGCATATTGGGGGATGAGGTTGTCCAACTCAGTTCTAACTAGATTCCTAAGGGATTGGTAGAGCTAGAGGCATTGTTTACTAATCAAAGTGAACAAACATCAGGAATAAGCAACGCCAAAATTGAGGATCTAGAGGCGATAAATTTTGGATCATAGACCACTCCTCAAGTAGTTTATAGTGGAAAAGGATTGGAATCTCATGTCAGAACTAACCTGATAAAATTACTAAGAAAACATAAGCATGTTTTTACATGGTCATATGAAGATCTTAAAGCTTATAGAGAGGATATTTTCCAGCATGAAATCCCACTTAAAACACATGTGAAACCATTCAGACAAAAATAGAGACCCATTAATCCTCCATTGGCCCCTAAGATGCAACAAGAGTTAATGAAATTAAAGGATGCTAGAATTATCCAGCCTACCAGACATTCAACTTGGGTTTCAAACCTAGTACTAGTAAGAAAAAATAATGGTGATATAAGACTGTGTGTAGATTTCAGAAATCTAAACATTGCATCCTTAAAAGACAACTATTCTTTGCCAAACATGGAAGCAATGTTGCATAAGGTTACTGGTTGTGAGCTGTTATCAATGATGGATGGCTTCTCAGGCTACAACCAGGTACTTGTAAAAGAGTCAGAGCAATTCAAGACTGTATTTACTACTCCATGGGGAACTTATGTATACATACGAATGCCTTTTGGATTAATAAATGCAAGAGCAACTTTCCAAATAGCCATGGATGTAGAATTTAAAGAGTTTATTGATCTATTCATGGTTATTTACCAATATGATTTGAATGCATTTTATAAGAAAGTAGGGGATCACTGTGAACATCTAGAGAAAATTTTCAACAAGGCCCTAGAAAATGGTGTTTCACTAAACCCTATAAAATGTCATTTTGTAGTCACAGAAGGAAAGTTATTGGGAAATATAGTGTCTAAAGATGGAGTAAGGATAGACCCTGAGAGAATAGAAGCTATTCAAAAGGTCACTGCTCCAAAGAATATAAAAGGAGAGCAATCTTTCCTTGGAAAGATTAATTTTTTCAGAAGATTCATTGTGAATTTTTCTCAAATTCTCAAGCCAATAATCAAGTTACTAAAGAAAGATGAAAATTTCTAGTGGAATGAAGAGGTTTAGTTAGCATTTGAGAAAATCAAACAAGTAGTACAAGAGGCCCTTGTTTTAAAATCTCCTAATTATAGTAATCCATTTTCTTTGTTCTCATTTACATCTTTTTCACACTATTGCTATTGTTCTATTACAAAAGGATGAGGAGGGATTTGAACATCCAATTGAATTCTTTAGAAAATCTCTCCAAGCTACAGAGATGAACTATGAAATGATGGAGAAGTAGGCATATGCATTGGTAAAAGATGTTAAATCTTTCATACCTTATTTATTTTGTGCCAAAGTTCTTGCATGTGTTCCTCATTCAGTAGTAAAAGATATTCTTACCCAATCAGAAGTGACTGCTAAGAGATGTAAATGGATTAACAGAATTCAAGAATTTAACCTAGAAATACATATTACAAAATTGGTTAGAGGACAAGGTTTAGCAAAACTAATGACTGAAGAAAATCTAGACTTGGTAAAAGTAAATAGTTTAGTGATACAAGATTCAACAGTAACCAGTCTGTAAAGGCAGCCATTTTATGTTGATATCATGTATTACCTTAAAAATGCCAAATGCCCTAAAACCATGTCAGATAATCAAAAGAGGAGTCTTAAGTTACAAGCTCAGAAGTACACCTTGATTCAAGGGGATTTTTACTGGAAAGATAGAAATGGTGTACTACTATTGTGTTTAGATAAAAATTAGGTTGAGAAAGTACTAATTGAAATGCATGCTGGAATATGTGGTGGGCATTTTTCTGCCAAGACCACTGCTCATAATATTGTGAGGGTAGGATATTATTGGCCTAGTATTTTTAAATATACTTGTGCATTTGTCCGAAAATGTGAGCCTTGCCAAAGGTTCTCAAATAAATTGAAGTTCTCAGGTGCCCTAATGTTGAACTTTGTAAGTGCTGAAGCACCTTTTACAATGTGGGGTATTGATTTTATTGGAGGATTTTAAAAAAAAACCAGTGGAGGACACAGTTGGATACTTGTTGCCACTGACTATTTTACAAAGTGGATAGAAGCTATCCCCACTAAAAAAGCAACAAGAAAAGTGGTTACTAAGTTTTTATTAGAAAATATTTTAACCAGATTTGGTGTCCCTGCCAAGGTAGTTATGGATAATGCTATGTGTTTCAGATCTGATGAGATTAAGGATTTTTGTAATGAATATGGGATCATAATGTATTATTCATCCCCATATCATCCTCAAGAAAATGGCTAGGAATAATCGAGTAATAAGAGCATTCTAAAGATTATAAAGAAGATTTTAGAAAAGAACAAAAGAGCTTGGCATACAAAGTTGAAACTAGCTCTATGGGTTGATAGGATAACAGTCAAGAAGGCCACTGGTAAGTCACCATTTCAACTTGTGTATGGTATATAGTCTAGGATGCCTATTAATAATCTATTACCTATATACAAGTTTATGCAAGAAGAAGAGCTAGAAGTTTTTGATCCAATGAAAGATAGAATAATGCAGCTAGATGAACTTAATGTGAGAGCAGAGGATAAAGGTAAGCATAAAAAGTTTGAATCTTTATGGCTTGGTGCCTTTATCATTCCTCAGAGTTTTGGTAAAGACTCCTATATCTTCAAGAACATGAATGATGAAGAATATGAATTGTCAGTGCATGAGCAGTTCTTGAAACCTTTATTCAGTTGAAAGTGAAAAATTTTATGCACAAGTAAATATCTCTGTATTATATGTAAATAGGTGTGTTTCTTTCTGTAATAGGATAGTCAACATCTTTTGAAGTGGTTTGCAACTAGAGATTCTATGGTTCTTGATATAAAATTTCATTTACTCATCCTTGAATAGAGCCACTTTTGGTTGTATTTCCAGTTTGTAGTCTTCCTAGTAAAATTTTGAAGTTCCCTGTCAGTCCTATGCTCAAGAGTTGAAATTCATGTCTAAAATTGCTTAAATATATCTGTAAATGATGATTTTAGTCATAAACATAGTAAAAATGTCAAAAAACATAAGTCTTAGGGTTACCTCTCTTCTAAAATGGCAAAAAACCCTAATATCTCAGTCGAATTTTTATTTTCAAGTTACTTTTTCATAACTTAAGTTCTGAGAATAAAGCATGTACCTATTATGTTAGTCACTTTGTCTTGTGAAGTGAAAAGAATATTCCATTATGTCTAGAGAATTAGCGAAAAGCCTTTGTCGTGTTATCTCCTAATAAAAATAATATACCTCAGTGGATATGGAGACTTAACATAGACCGTTCATCTCAAGTCAAATCTAACGGTGATCGGGAAGTCTCTAAATAAACCCTACAGTTTAAAAATCATCTAGTGACACTAAGTTTCTACAGTTGTGAGGTCTCTTGATCAAACCTAAGTTAGATTTAAGTTTCAGTATTAGTGTTGTCACCTAGTCATGAAAGAAATCATGGGTTAAGATAAAAGTAAAGAGACTTGGCGACAACCATTAGATGAAAAGAGATCCAGTGACAGTCGCGAGGTCGTTGTAAGAGTTTGAAAATTCAAAGGTGATCCAGTGATTAGGAGACAAAGGGATAGTTGAGACACGTATTATTCAGTCATGTAGTCTCTAATAACAAAGAAGTACATCTGGTGACTTGCAGATAGAGGTCGCAAAGTCTCATGAAAAATTAGGGTTTTTTTTGAAGATCCAGAGACTTGGCGCCGACTGTTAGATGCAGAAAAAAGGAAGATCAATGGTAGTTGGGTTATCTCTAGATGAAAGTAATAAAGGTAAAATTATACAGTGATAAAGAGACAAAGATTTTTTTTCACGTGGTCTCCAAATGAACTATGGGAAGATTTTTTTTCACGTGGTCTCCAAATAAACTATGGGTTAAAAGATTTGTTCAGCGACAAAGAGATATAACAGTCCCTAATTCTCTGGAAGTAAACCAAGGTTAAAGATTAGTTAGAAGATGGCTCAGTCATGTTGTCTTTGAAAGAACATGAGTTAAGTGAACTCATCAAGTGAAAAGGAGATAACCGTTGGTTTGGAGATTGATCCAACGAGAGTCGCTAAGTCTCAGTATGAAACCACAGTTAGAGTAAACATTTAGCAACAAGGAGATTACACAGTCGCGATGTCACTAGAAGCAAAACCAAAGTTAAAGTGAAGGATTTTCTTTGGCGCCATGGTGTACAGTTTCCAGCCAATAGATTTTCATAGATTTATGCCAGATGGAAAAGTGGCCATGTTGTGTTTAATGTTAGCCAATTAGATTTGATTTTGATCTCTTTTCAAATTTTATAAGGTTTAAATAAGAAAATTGCACACATTAATAATTGATTGCATGTCAATTTGAAATGCCATGGATAGAAACAAAATTGATGTCATAGTATGTAAACTAATGGCGAGAGTGATTGAATTGTAAGTTTTCAAGTTTTGAAGAGATGGCTGCATTGATTTTTTAGATATAAGTAAGTGTATTCGTTGTCATTTTATTTTACCAACTTCCAAGTTTTCAGAGCTAAGAGTTTTATAAAAGATTAACATTTTCCAAGAAGAGTAGAGTTTTCCAGTAGTGTGTTTTGAAAGAAGTGATTTCCTGGTTCAGAATTCAAAAGGCATTATGATTGGTGGTGTTTTCAATGCTCAGAAGTTCAATTCACAGAGTAATTAATAGCTTGTGGTGAGGGTTTGTAGGAGATTTGTATCAATATAATTAATATAAATTGGAATAGAACAAGTGGCCAAGATGAGCCAAGAAATTAACATAGCATCTACCAGTGGAAGAAGTGGTGATGTTGATGATGACATGAAAGGGAAGCATAATTATTCTAAATAATTCATCTCCCTATTTCCCGGATCAAGCCAAAATAGAAAGGTAAGTGCTGATACTCTCATTGATGATTTGCATTTCATTAGGGCTAAAACTCCAGGCTCTTCTGGTTATTCCTTGTTTAATTACTTCCATAATAATAGTGATGAAGCTATGCCTATCTCGAACCCATGGACCTATGGACTAGCCAAATTAATAGTCCCTGACATCTTTGTAGATGCTTATTTTATCTTATAGATGGCTAGTAGATATGTTAACCTAACCAAAACTATAAAAAGGATGAAGGGAAAGCCCTAGTATCCCTAGTCAGGAACTCATTTATGAAAGCATTCAATGTATACCATCCAATGGCCACAGAGATAAACTTAAAGATTTGAGAATAGGTATACAAGAGTCTAGCATTGCTTCCAAATTGATTCAGGAACATCATGTGCCAAGGAGAATGAAGAATTATATAGCACCCATCCCAGGGTCTGCCCCATATTACTACAAAGACCTCAACTTCTATATGAAATATATATCCTATGCATTGTGTAGAGTGTTAGGAAAGGATGGAGGACCCGAGAGAATAACTTCAGACATCCTTATGATGGTCCTAGATATGCAGAGCCCTCATAATAGTACCACTTATGATTATATTCAATATATAATCAATCAAATGCATCAAGGATTTATTGATATCCAGAATAAGAACTTGACAATCCCAGGTTCATGCATTACTCCATTTTAATGCATTTAATTTTATACTACAACTTTCCTATTATGAACTGTCAGTATTTGAGGCCTCAGAGGTTTCACGAGAACCAAGCCAACCCCATTAAGTTTTGGTTGAAAGTGTGGAACTACACCTCAAGGGAACAATAATTTTGTGCTTTTGAAAATTAGATAGTATATCCAATACTTAAATGCCTAGGTGTAAACAAGATAAGGCTACCAGTGAAGGTGCTACAACTGCTAAGGCCATGCTAGTATGTTGATAAGTGGCTAGGAGACCACAACTGGGGAGAATTCTATTATGAGAATAATTTTACATTGATTAGGGTGTATGGTTGCACTCATCCACCTGATGTTATACCATTCCATGTGCCACCTAGGATTGCAAAAATGGAATTTGTTAGACAACTAATTTTGACAGATAAGGAGCACCTTGCTCCTCATAGGAAGGGTACATTTACCCCAAGATAGTTTAGGATCTAAAACTTGACAATTGGTAAAAGGGCATTAGATCTAGTAAATAATTGGATGAGCCACTATAGAACGAATCTAGCCCTCTACAGATACATAGATACAGAAGGCTTCATATTGAGTGACAAAAATCTATTGACACCCACCATTCCTTACACAAAAGACCATGAATAATGCATGGAAGAAGACCTCATAATAAATATATTGGTGGATGAGGAGGTTGATAGAAGGGCTAAAAAATTCATTGAATTGATGGACTTAGAGAGACAAGTAAAGAGAAAAGGCATTTCTTTTGGGGGTTTCTTCCCAGACTTGCCATATTTAAAAAGGCTTGATGCCATGATTGAGTCTCATACTCTGTTATGAAATCAATTTGAAGATGCACTTATAGTGCCAGAAAAGGTCCATAAAGGCCATTCATCATCAGAGTATGATGAAGGCAGTGATGAGGAGTACTTAGTTCCTAGCTCCCCTCTAGTAAACTAGGAATTTGTTGAAGAACAAGCAGCTGAGAGTGAGAACATAATTGACCTAATAGAGGTCCCAAAAAGTGAGGTTACTAATGAGCCCCCACCAAAAATATAAAGAGTTGAAACAAGGGAGCGATTGGTAGAATAGTCCCAAAGGATAACTGAGAGGGGGGGTGGATCAATTATCAGCTAATTTAATTCTTTTCTTCTCTTAATATTAAATTAACATAAAGAAAATACACATTCAGATAACACAATAGAGAACTTCACAATTTTGGTTACGGGGAAACCAATTAGGTAAAAACCCCAGTGGGAATTAGCACTCACAAATAACTACACTCATTTATAATGATCCATGATAGAAGATCTTAAAACCCTTTTAGGAGTTGATCTTTACAATGCAAGAAGTACAAATGCCTGGTTAAAGGTCAGACCCTATTAGGAGTCTTTTACAAACAACCCTATTAGGGGCGAGGACTCACTGTCCAATAGCTCACTGCTAAAATGATAAAGGTTGCAACCTTCAGAAGAATAGATATACACTATATCTAGTAAATGAACTATTTGACTAGACCTACTATCTTGATCAATTCCAGTGGATTGTAATCTATTTCTGTTTCTTCACATAGATCTTCAACTTATTCTGTCAGACTTTCTGCTTTGCTCTATCTTTTCTTTTTGATGACATTTTTCCACTTTAGCGAACATATTTGAACTTCTATATGTATCTTCACCAAGGATAGGGTCACAACAATATTTGGAAACACTTCATCTACTTCCTTGTCAGCTCAACTAAGCACGCAATCAAAATTAGGACCACACAACTCAAACTGAAAGACGCGACACTTCACAAAGTTGGCTTCACCAAATTAACTCCCACATCATGATTTTTTTGAAACACATTTAGCACCTTTGGATAATTATCTTCAACTCATAACTAAACATGAATACAAACATGCATACCTTGAAGATAGGCGCAACTCAAGAGACACTGTATTTACATCGTCTCTTTAATAGATAAACTCCAAAAACTGTAACTACCATAATTAATTAATCATAACTCAACTCTAACTGCACATTTGACTCGGCGTGAATGAACATAGCATCTAAAAAAAGTATACACCATGGAAATAAACACACATAGCTCCAAAACATTTATACTAATAATTGCATATAGGATACCAGTTGTATATTTTATGGTGTCATCAATGACAAACATACAAATAACTATTTGCATAGAGACAAATCTCCAAAAATCTCCCCCTTTGACATTGATGGCAACATATGATATCATCAACTCAAAGTGTCTTCCTTCTTTTTACAATCTTCTCAATATCCTTATCAAAGGTTCCTCTTCACTACTACTGCTCTCTTGACTGTATACTCCCCCAGATTATATTCTCCCCTTACAATATACTCCCCCTTTGACATCAATGGCAAAGGGTGCCAAACACCATTAAGCACAGGTACTACTCCAGAAGTAGAGTAGTCAACCATTCATCAGTCACCAACGAATGATGTTCTTGCTGTAAATTCTAATTAGACTTAGGAAAGGTAATTACTCCCAGCTTCTCCCTGAGATACTCAAAAGTATCTTTTGATATAGGCTTTGTAAAAATATCTGCTAGTTGTTCTTTAGTGCTCACATAATCCAACTTTACTTCTTTGTCTTCAACTTTTTCTCTTAGAAAGTGATATTTGATCTCAATGTGTTTTGTCTTTGCATGCATCATAGGTTTCTTCAACATATTGATAGTGCTAGTGTTATCACAGTGAATAACAATAGGATAATCAATCTAAATACTGAATTCTTTAATCATCTATTTGATCCAAACCATTGTTGAACAATTCAATGCTACTACAACATACTCAGCTTCTACTATTGAATAAGAGATACAATTCTACTTTTTACTTGTCCAAGTGACCAACCTGTCTCCAAGAAATACTGCTCCTCCAGATGTACTCTTTCGGTCATCAACACAACCTTCCCAATCTGCATTTGTATATACATGAAGTTGTATGTTCTTTGAGTTAGGATACCATAAACCATAGTCTATAGTCCCCTTTAGGTATCTGAATACTATTTTTATTTCCATTAGATGATTTTTTTTAGGTTCAGCTACAAATCTTCCAACTATGCCAACTGCATTGGAAATGTCTGGTCTAGATTAAGTAAGATATATGAGTTTTCCAATCATAGAATTTTATAGTGTCTTGTCAACTACTGTGGAATCATCATCTTTAGAAAGCTTGCTTCTTGTTATCATGGGGGTTCTTACTGGTTTGTAATCTTCCATTTTGAATGTCTTCAATATCTATTTCACATACTTAGACTAATTTATGAATATGCCTTTGTCTGTTTATTTTACATTCAATCCAAAAAAATATTTTGATAGGTCCAATCATGCTCATTTCAAATTCACTTTTCATCTCCTTGGTGAATTCTCCACTTAGTTTTTCATTACCTCCAAAGATAATGTCATCAACAAAAATAGCAACTAGTAGTAATCCTTCATCTATCTCTCTTATGAATAAATTACAATCTATTGCTCCTTTTCTGAATCCTATCTTTGTTAAGTAACCATCGAGTCTTTCATACCAAGCTCTTGGGGCTTGTTTAAGTCCATAAAGTGCTTTCTTTAATCTGCATACCTTTTTCTGGTTTGTCTAAAAGTTTGAATCCTTCAAGATACTCTATGTAGACTTCTTCCTTCAAGTCACCATTTAGAAAGGCTGACTTGACTTCCATTTGATATACTTTAAAGTTTTTGAATGTCGCATAAGCCAGAAACAATTTTATGGCTTCTAGTCTACTCACAGGGGAAAATGTATTAGTGTAATCTATTCCTTCTCTTTGCACATATCCTTTACACACTAATCTTGCTTTGTTCCTTACCACTGTGCCTTCTTCATTCATCTTGTTCCTGAATATCCACTTTTTTCCAATCACATTTTTTTCATGAGGTCTAGGGACCAGTTCCCATGTATCATTTTTGATTATCTAATGCAATTCTTCTTGCATAGCACTTTACCAATCTGAATCATTACATGAATCCTCAACACCTAAGGGTTCAATCTGTGAAAGTAAGCACACCTCTTCATCAATGGTTGAACCTTTTTCTCTGGATCTTGTCAAGATTTTAGCGCTCTGATCTCCAATGACATCTTCCTTAGAGTGATATTTGGATGTGTATTTTGAGTTCTTAGGAGTGATAATCTCATCTGTAATTTGTGATTCTTCTTCACTTGGTTCAGGATTGTTGTATGAAACATCAATACAGTCAAAAATTTCTTCAATAACTATATCCTTACTGATGGGTCTAGGTTATTCTTCAATCATAGGAGCATATTCATAGTATCTTTCTTGAATCATAAACTTCTCATCAATCTTCACATGAGTACTTTCAATGATCTTCCTCAATCTTAGATTAAAACATCTATAGGATTTTCTTTTAGTAGAGTAACCAAGAAAAATACCTTCATCGCTTCTAGCATCAAACTTGCCAATGCTATCATCCCTCTTGATGTAGCACTTGCGTCCCAAGATTCTAAAGTATTTTACAGTAGGTACATTACCAAACCAAAGTTCATAAGGTGTCTTGTCTGCTCCTGGCCTCAATTGTATTCTATTGATAGTATAGACTGTTGTGTTGACCGCATCTCTCAAGTAGGTATGGTAAACCTTTCCTTCAATCATGATAGAGCGTGTTGTGTCAAGTATTATCCTATTCCTCCTTTCTACTATCCCATTGTACTAAAGGATTCTGGGTGCACTTAACTATCTTTTGATTCCATGCTCTTCATAGTAGTCATAAAACTTGTTAGAGGTGAATTCTCCTCCTCTATTAGATTTCAGACATTTTATCTTTAATCCAGATTCATTCTCAACCTTAGCTTTGAATACTTTGAGATTCTCAAAATCTTCAAAATTTTCTTTTAAGAATGCAACCCACATCATCCTTGAGAAATCATAAACAAACAAAATAAAATACCTTTATCCGTAGTATGATCTTGTTTGAGTAGGTCCACATAGATCTATATGTATCAGATCTAATTTGTTCTCAGCAGAGTCTTGTTTTCTCCTGAATGAGGTCCTCACACGCTTCCCCATCACACATTCCCTGCACATAGTGTCAACTAGTCTTGCAATACTAGGAAGGTCTCTTACTGCCTTTACATTACTTATCTTGACTATGTTGTCAAAATTGATATGACAAAGTCTCTTGTGCCATAGCCAACTGTCATCTACTTTTGCAACAAAATGACTTACTTTTGAATTGAGCTGAAAGAAATTACCTTTGGTCTTTGAGCCTGATGTAGTCATGTCTCCTTCTTTTTTGTTAATGATGCACTGGTTTTTTCTTGAATTCCAACTGAAATCCTTTATCAAGCAACTGTCCAACACTTAGTAAGTTATGATGCAAGCCATCAACATATAGAACATCATCTATCTTATTCTTTCCATCTAGAGTAATAGAACCTCTACCTATGACAGGTTTGGGAGTGTTATCTCCAAATCTAACCATGCCACCTTTGCACTTGTCTAGTTGTGAAAATATGTCTTTGTCTCCTGTCATGTGGTGTGAACATCCGCTATCTATGATCCAGTTTGTTTTGATGTCTGCTTTGGAAACTAATGCTAACTCTTTTGCTTTCTCTTCATCTTCTTTGTCCATTTCTTCAAGCTTCTTCTCAATATATTTAATGGAAATGAATCCAATCTCATATTCTCTTGAATCATCATCAGTTACACCATCTTCAGCATGATAGCATTCCTTAGTGTACTTAGGCTTGTAATCTGATATGAACTTCTTGACTCTTGTAGGACTCTTGGATGCAAAGTGACCAACTTTGTTGCATGAAAAGCATTTGAATGGAAGTTGTCCTTCATATTTCCCTTTACCTTTCCTTTCGTTCTTGGCAATCATAGCAATGATTTCTTCTAGTTCTGTATCCACTTCTTCATTATTACTAGAATTGCTTATGGGTTTTTTACTATGGACCGAGGCTTTAAATGTTGTTTCACTCTTAGGTTCAGTCTTCAATCTTGATATCTCAAATGTAGATATTTTTCTGATTAAGGTTTCTCTTTTGAAGTCCTTTGAGAATTGCATAGTTTCATTCAAGATGTTAATCTTGCTCTCATATTATGTTGTCAATGTGGTCATTAGTTTGTCCATTATATCATCCTCTGAGATTTCTCCACCATTGTTTCTTATACCTAATACTGCTTCATTAATCCTCTGATTGTAAGCTCTGATGTTTTCTTCAGGTAGCATCTCTAAATTATTGTATCTTTTCTTCCATGTCTTTCTACACGCATTATTTTCTTGGATGTCTCCTTGAAACATATATTCTAAGTATTTCCAAATAGAATATGCTTTGTCTGCTTTCTTGATCTCAGAAAATTCACTATCGGATAGGGCACTGATTAGGGCTTCTTTGGTAATTGCATTTTGAGTGAACACTTCCATTTTTTTAACTGTAGAATCTTCTTCTGCAAGGTCTTTCAATGTGGGAACATCAATTGCATGAGTGGAAATCTCATATATCTCAATTCCAACACACTGAAGATGTGTTAGCATTTTTTTCTTCCAGTCAAGATAGTTTTCTCCATCAAACTTAGGACTCTCTTTCCTGAAGTATGCCATCTGATCTACCTTAAGCTGTTAGGATTTTTCTCCAAGGCACTTGGCTCTGATACAAATTGTTAGAATAGTCCCAAAGGATAAATGAGAGAGGGGGGGGGTGAATAAGTTATCAGCTAATTTAATTCTTTTTTTCTCTTAATATTAAATTAATATAAAGAAAATACACATTTAGATAACACAATAGAGAACTCCACAATTTTGGTTACGGGGAAACCCCGATGGGAATTAGCACCCACAAATAACTGTACTAGTTTATAATGATCCATGTTAGAAGATCTTACAACCTTATTAGGAGTTTATCTTTACAATGCAAGAAGTACAAAGGCCTGGTTAAAGGTCGGACCCTATTAGGAGTCTTTTACAAACAACCTTGTTAGGAGTGAGGACTCACTATCCAATAGCTCACTGCTAAAATGATGAAGGCTGCAACCTTCAGATTTACCAGGTATACACTATATCTAGTAAATGAACTATTTGAGTATACTTGTTGTCTTGATCAGTTCCAATGGATTGTAATCTATTTCTGTTTCTTCACATAGATCTTCAACTTATTCTATCAGACTTTCTGCTCTTCTTTGTCTTTTCTTTTTCACTACATTTTTCCCCTTTAGCAAACATATTTGAGCTGCTATATTTATCTTCACCAAGGATAGGGTCACGAAGGTATCTAGAAACACTTCATCTACTTCATTGTTGGCTACACTTCATCTACTTCATTGTTGGCTCAACCAAGCACGCAATCAAAATTAGGACCGTGCAACTCAAACTAAATAGACACGACGCTTCACAAAGTTGGCTTCACCAAATTAACTTCCAAATCATGGTTCCATTGAAACACGTTTAGCACCTTTGGATAATTATCTTCAACTCATAACTAAACATGAATACAAACACGCATATCCTGAAGATAGGCTCAACTCAAGAGACACTGTATTTACATCGGCTCTTAACAGATAAACTCCAAAAACTATAACTGTCATAACTGATTAATCCTAACTCAACTGTAACTGTATGTCTGACTCAACATGAATGAATATAGCATATAAAACAAGTATACACCATGGAAATAAACATGCCTAGCTCCAAAAAATCTATAGTGATAATTAGATACAGGATGCCTGCTGTATATTATATGTTGTCATCAATGACAAACATACCAACAACTATTTTCATAGAGGCAAATCTCCAACAACCATCATAGGATAAAGAGAAGAAGAAATATAGAATTGGTGCTCTTATTACTGGTAACAGGGCCTATGACCATCAGTTGAGGAAATATATATGAGCAGGGAAGAAATTATAAAAAGATGAAAAAGAGGAAATAGAGTTGCCCCTCATGACATGCACTAATGAAAGATAGATATATCAAGATCAATTTCTAAAGGATGAAAATTTCATCAAGACCAAGGAGTTCAAAGAGTTCCTCATATGGAACAAACAACAACAAGTTGGTGCACAACTACAATTGGTAGGTGGTGATCCAATGACTAGTGAGGAGCTACAAACATTGCAGGATTATGATCCTGAATCAGAGAAAATCATACCAGAGGAGGAAAGACAACTGGTAAATGCTAGTGGGATGTTGTTGGTAGAAGGGTGGGATTTGTCCTCTACTTTCATTATCGATCAAATAAGGAAACAACCTAATGTAAAGTTATCATCAGAGAAATAGGTTGGGGAAATGATCAGAGGATTTGGATACAATCCAAAGTCCCAAGCCTTAGCAATATGGAGCCTAGCCCCAAAAGATCAGAAGCCATCCCAGATAAACATTCAAGAAAAAATGGAAGGAAACAAGATTAAACGGTTTATCTAGAATACAAGAGACTTAGAGTTTTCCTAAGTTCTCACCCATTTTTCCCAATTGAATGAGGCCAAGGCTGTCCAAATGTGTGAAAATTTTAAGAAGCTCACTAGTGAAACTAGTTATATAGTCAAAGACAGGAAGCTATCTCTAATCAAGATCAAAGAACAAGAGAAGCTAATAGCAAAGCTTACACAAAGATTTCTTGATATGCTTGAGGCTGCCCCTGCAGAGCCCAAAGAGATGCAAGATGTTGAGATCCAAACAGAGGAAACAAAGCATACCACAACAAAAATAGGGTAAGAGGTTAAGGAGCACAATAATGTTGTTTTGGGTGCATTAACAGAAATTTTTCAGCATAGGGTAGATACAATAAAGGATAATATTGATATAGTATATGGAGCTTATGGTAAGTTTCCAAGCCTGCAAGTAGAGGTTAACAATTTTATCCAAATTTTGAACCCATATTATGCAACATGGTCTGGCAGAACATGAATTTTTGATAGGTTGGCATCTTTGCAACCAATTAGGTCATACCTACCAGAGATTGTGACGCAGGTTGGGGTTTAGATAGAGAAAATTGGAGCCACCTTGTACTTTTTCAAAGGAAAGGATAATCAAATAGAGGCAAGGTTGAATATGTTTGGGCCTAGTTATAATAGATTTGTGCCTCCAATCAAATCAGAGGATAATCAGATCAAGCCACTAGGGGTATGTGGCTCAAAATTTGACATTGTACTACCTAGTAAAGAGGTTTATGTTTCTAACAAGGGAGAGATGAATATGGAAATATATAATAAAATTCTATATGAAGCATTTAAAGCAGAAACATATTTTAATAAGTTCATCACAAATGTCAAGAGTATCACTGATGCTAGGTGGGAAAGATAGAAGACCCAATTGGAGAACATATAGAGCTTTGAATGGCCAAAAGAAGAAGATGTTACAGCATGGGACATATTAACAAAGACCAAGAAGAAATTTTTTTTCATTGTTGACTTGGACATAATGGATGACAAATAGGAGGACACATGGCATCTATTCTTTGAGAAGAGGAAGGTTAGCAATCATAAAGACTAGTGTGAGTTAGCCTGTATTGGTGGTCACTAGGTCTTGTTGCAAATATTAGATGCTATCCTAAACATATACAGACAAAGGCGCCAAAGATTACAAGAAGACAAAGAATAAATCATATCTTATTCTTCATTTTTGTCCATCCACCGCTTGGTTCTTTCTTGTCTTTTGTCTTTTTAGATTTTAGGGTTAGGTCTTAAAACCATCTGAAGCTTGTAGCATCCTTACTTATTAAGGATTCCAAGATGGTTTTATCCTATATATAGAACTCATTGTAACTTTTTTAAAGGATGATGGATTAGACTTACAAGGCAGACTACTAAAATTTGTTTGAGCCTCTGTACTTTTTTGTCTATCTAAATGTATTTGAAGCATTAAGACATTGATATGATATATTGCAATCTATGTTTTACATCTTGGTTGTCTCTTTTCATTTCTGTTATATTTCTTGTATGTTTACTTTTAAGGCACTTAGATATATTGATCACAAGGTGGTTGTACAGTCATTTGTGAGATCCTTCAATGAAGGATTAATTATTTCAAATGACCCCAGAGAGCTTAGCATTAATTTAAGGATTTGATGATAGAGTTGTAGAAATAAAAGATAATCTCTAAGGCATTTTATCTATGTTGCAAGTATTTCATTAATCACCTTATTTGGGATTTATACCAAGATATTGACTCTGTAGCCCATAGGATCAGGCACTGTTTTATAGTTTTTCATGTAATTGTTCAATCATCCAGCATTAAGGAACATTCATTCAATTACATTACACTCATAAAAGAGCATACATTCATAAGAAATTGTACTCACACAGTTTACAATTCAAGTCTATTGATTCCTTTAAGAGAGAATCAAATAGGTTGTCCCTCCAAAGTTCATAAGAACTATAAAAGGAAGAAGGATGAGAATCCTTATTTCATTACTATTTGTTGTTGTCAAAATACTAGATTTTCTTATTAAGCTCTGTATCAGGTTATTCATAGTCACTTGCATAGTCATATACCTATTGATACAGTAAAAGGCATTCAACAAGTTAGTAAGAAGATATAATCCGCTATAAAGATACTATTAATCAGTAATCATTCATAGGTAATACCTTCCCGAGACAATGGATCTCAAAAAAGGAGGAGATAATGGTTTCCCCAAATATTATCAAAACCCTCATCAATTAGCTATTTCTCTTTCTTCAATCAGTTATTTCAGTTTGGCAGTCATAGAGTTTAAACACAATATCAAGCATTTTGAGGTTCAGCAAGAAAAATCCCTAACACCCTATTAAGATATTATAGACTTATACAATCTACCTTGTTTCAAGGATTTAAACTTACAACTAAGTAAGCACTCTATTAAGAGATTTACAAAGGCCTGTTAGGACCACTCTATTAAGATATTTACCCTAATTAATAGAGACTCATAGAGACTCCCTTAGTGTGCTTGCACAAACTCACTAGGACCCCTATTGTTGCTAGTTTCCTCAAGACCCTAATCTTTGCTTCTAGGATCTCTTATGTGCTTACTCAACTAGTTTAAGACTTATTCAGTACCTTTTTGAGAGATGGAAATATTTGTGCTTCACTAGGGGTGACTATCAACAAATCTTTTTTCACTCCTTAACCCCTCCTTGGATTCATCAAAGTGTCTTTTTATCTGTTCTCCTTAGCAAGTGTTTGCAGGGGATTCAAATCTTTCTAGATACCTTCAAGAACTCCATTTGATTCCTTTAGGATAGGGAATCAATGCTTCTACAATAAATTTCCAAACTCTTGTGAAATATTTTCAATTAGGCCTAATTTCTCTAGTATCCCTATTTGACTAGTTTTTGCCCTTTCTTTCAAATTTTCCCAAACAACCCCAAAAACCAAGTTGATATTCTAACACCCTTTATCAAGACATGTAATATTTTGTAGGTCTCCTCACATAAAGGTCTCTGTATAGTGGATTTCTACATTTAAGGGCTACTAGGGCTAATTGGGTTTCTCTGAACCAGTCAAGTGACCTTTACTTCAAAATGTACTCAAATGAACTGGGAAAGTTCTGAATATATTCTGAGGTCTTTGTACAACCCCAAAGAACACTAAACCACCTTTGGATTCACTTGGTGTCGGAGCATCTTAGGGTCCTAGTGAAGATGCTATGAAATTTTGGATTGTAGGTGGTTCTAGAAAACCACCAGAGAATAAGAACTATTATAAAGTCCCAAGGCATGTGTGAGAGTCTTGTAAGTAAGTGTGTTTAGTTTCTTAAGGTTGTCTTAGTCCAAAAAGTCCTAAATAGTGGGTTTTTACCTTAAGGTTTGTGAAGTCAAAGTTGGTCAAACATGGACCAAGACCCCAAATTGAGTGAAAAATGGTCAAATAAGGTTTATACATGACCATGGATCCATTAGAGTGATTTTGGGTTGAGTTAAGCAAGTTAGAGTGAAGAAAATGTCAAAATGCAAGAAATTGTAAAAGTTGCTCATGACAACTTTCTTAAAAAGTTGCAAATGGACACAAATGAGCCTAAATCCTAAAATTAGGATCTTAATACATGTGGAAGGGCTATATAATCCTAAGTAAACCCTAATTGAAGGGTTATCCATCCTATTCTACAACTATTTTAGAGAAAGAAAGAAATTATCTGGTTTTTGTAACACGGTCACTCTTTTGACCCTTCATCCACAACAAAATGGATTGAATGGTGAAATTTTATGCATTGAAAATTTAGTACTTTATATGTAGTTACTTTGTGTGGTCTTGGTTTTGAAATTTTGTACATTTCTTTTGTAGTTTGTAAATTCTTTTAGTTTGAACGGTTCACTGTCCTATACAGAGTTAGTTATCTAAATATGGATCCTTCTTGAATTCCAACAGTTGAATCTTTATGGACACTTGGAATCAAGTAGGGAACTCTGTATACTATTTAAATATGTTTTTTTGGTTCTTTTTGAGCATGGGAGATAATTTTACCAGCAATCCCTAGGTGAGTCCATGGTTACCCGACTAGGAGCTTGCAGAGTTGTAGAGAGTTAAAGAATGGATGGATGGATTGGTTTGTGCCAATATTGAGTTGGGAAGTCTTGGGGCATGTGACAAGGTCATGTGGATGAGAGGAGAAGAGTATATGAGTTCATCAGAATAAATTTTGAGTCTTTTTGTTGCAGACTAGTCTAGAGATGCTACAAGCCCTTAAACCTAGGGGTTTCTTGAAAGTACAGTGTACAGACACTTGGGGGAGATAAAACCTAGAAAATATCAAAGCCTATGTTGAACTATGAACAAATCCAAAGCTTCTTTGGTTTCTAGTTAAGGAATTTTGGGAGAAAATCAAAGTTTCATCAAATTAGGAGGCCTAATTGGAGCAAAAAGGCTACAAGGCCTAAAATATAGGCGTTCAAGAACTGGATGAAGAAACCAATGGAAGATAGGATGAAAGACCACCAAGAGTCTTGGAATTAGAAGAGGGGAATCCCAAAAACCTATTTCCATTCCCATGAATGATTTGGAGGTTTGATTGGATTAGGAGAACTATGAAAGCATAGCAAGTCTAGTGAGTGGAAGAGTGGTTTTGAAGTTGATAGGTGAGATCTAGGGAGGAAGAGGAATTGCAAAGAAAATCCTCCTGTTAGGGTAGAGAAAAGAACCCTAAGAAGGATAAGAAAGAGCCTTGAGAAGATCTATAAAAGCTCAAGTTATTGGATCTCCCCATCAAAGTGGTATCAGAGCCAAAGAAAGACATGTGAATAGTGCAGTGCATGTTAGAGGTAAGTGAATCAATAGGGGAGAGTACCATGGTGACAAATGTAGAGATATAAAGGGATTTGACAAAGAAAAAAGAGAGGAATATACTTCTAGAGGAAGATATGGAGGAAATGAAGCAAAGACTAGTAGAAGTTGCATAAACTACTAAAAAAGTGAAAGAACAGTTAGAATATGGTAAGGGAAAAGGAAAGACATAAAAAGAAGAGGATGTAGAACCAGAACCAGAACCAGACCCTCCATTACCAGAGGAACCTTTCCTTAAAGCCCTCAAAGAAATGAGTGGAAAATCACTTGAAGGTATCCTTGTGTTCACTAAAAGAATAGATGCATAATTTTTTATGGAATGGATTGAAGGTATAGAGAATCACTTCGAATGTGATGCGATTACAGAGGCCCAAAAAGTGAAGATAGCCAAATCGAGGTTGAGGGGACAAACCCTAACTTGGTGGAAGTTTCTAAAAGAAGACGGACAGAGGGAAGGGAAGAAGCATATAGTGAATTGGAAGGCTATGGTGACTAAGGTAAAAGAAATCTATCTACCAGATGATTATGAAATTCAACTACACAAAAAGAGACAAAATCTCAAGCAGAAGGAGATGAATGCTGCCTCTTATACATATGAGTTCCAAAAGTTGTGTCTTAGGTCCAAGGTACATGAAGATGAAAGTATCAAAGTGGAGATATATCTAAATGGACTTAGATGGAGAATTCAAGAAGAAATAAGTCTCTTTACCCTCACTACTATCCATGGTTGTGTAAAAATGGCCCTCAATGTGGATGAATGGAATAAGAAGAAGCAAGAATCTAGCTCTAGAGGTGGAGACTTTAGAGGAGGAAAAAAAAGAGGTTATAGTGGCATAATTAATGAACATAGAAGTAGAGGGGACTCCAAGTTAGTTGAAAAAGTAAGTGAGCCAAGAAATAGAGGTAGCTATGGCAGAGGTAGGAGTTTCAACAATGGTGGAAGAGGTAGGACTGGTGGTTTTAGCAGAGGTTCATACTTTGCTAGTATGAAATGCTACCATTGTGGAAAAATGGGACACCCTACATATAGATGTCTAGACAAATAATCATCCTCACATGATGAGAAGAAGATAGCCTATGTCTAAGAAGAGGAAAACCATGTGAAGCATTCAAAGATAACTCTTGATTCAGAGAAAGGTGAGAGTCACATGCTTAGGAGAGCTTCAATTAAAGAGCCTGATAAGGAAGAGAAAAAAAAAGGAGAGCCCTATTTAGGATTAAATACAAGATCCTTGGAAAGGTGTGTAAAGTCATCATTGACTCTGGATCCACAGATAATGTAATCTTAGAGGAGGCAGTACAGAAGTTGAAGCTAAACAAAATACCCCGTGCTTATCCTTACAAAGTGACTTGGTTAAACAAAGGGAAAAAAATAAAGGTTAATGAACAAGTGTGTGTTGAATTCACCATAGGAGAGTACCAAGACAAGATAATCTATGATTTATTACCTATGGATGCTTTCCATCTATTTCTAGGAAGACCATGGAAGTATGACAAAGAAGCAGTCCACCATGGTAAGGAGATTAAGTACTCACTCAAGAAGAATGGTGTTACATATAAGATATAGTCCTTAATAGAAGAGGAAATAGTGAAGAATATGGACTCCAATACACTTCTCATGATTGGAAAATAATGTCTACACGATATCAAGAAAGAATAAGGGGTTGGTTATGCTATCATTGTGAAACCCAAGGAAGAAGAGACACAAAAACAAGCACCTATGCCTGTAGAGGTCAAACAGTTGTTGGACCAATTCCAAGACATAATTTGTGATGGGACACCATCCACCCTACCTCTAGAAAGAGCTATCAGCCATCAAATTGATTTTGTGCCAGGGGCATCATTGCCTAACAAAGCTACTTACAAGATGACACAAAAACAAAACAAGGAGATCGCAAGGCAAGTCCAAGAGTTGTTGGACCAAGGACTAATCAGAAAGAGCATCAACCCATGTGTTGTTATAGTGGTTTTGGCACCCAAAAAGGGAGGAAAGTGGAGTATGTGTACTAATTCTAGGGTAATAAATAGGATCACAATTAGATATAGATTTCCTATTCCTAGGATAGAATACTTGATGGACTGTCTTGGGGGTGCTAAGTACTTTTAAAAAATTGACCTTAAGAATGGTTATTATCAAATTAGTATGAAAGAGGGGGATGAGTGGAAGTCTTCCTTTAAAACCATAGATGGTCTCTATGAGTGGTTAGTAATTCCATTTGGGCTTACAAATAAACCTAGTACATTTATGAGAGTAATCAATGAAGTCCTAAAAGATTATATAGGTGTGTTTGTAACAGTATACTTAGATGATATCCTCATCTTTAGTAAAACAAAAGAGGAGCATATGAAACACCTAGAGATTGTGTTGAAGAAACTCCAAGAAGAGAAATTGACCATTAACCTTGAAAAGAGTGAGTTCATGAAACAAGAACTTGTTTACTGAGGTTTTGTAGTGGTGATCTAAAAATGGACAAAAGCAAAGTAGAAGCAATCCTAAGTTGGCCTACTCCAAAAACATGGATAGAAGTGAGGAGATTTCATGGTTTAGCTCAGTT
This sequence comes from Thuja plicata, assembly GCA_018584345.1. NCBI lineage: Eukaryota > Viridiplantae > Streptophyta > Pinopsida > Cupressales > Cupressaceae > Thuja > Thuja plicata. Next base: position 1,875,405 of record MU225001.1, on the reverse strand, counting down.
TTATAAGAAGTTTGTGAGAATATTTAGTGAAATTTGTGCAACTATCCTAGATACCATCAAAGGTGGAGTTAAGACTAGATTCATGTGGACATAGGAAGAAAATGAAGGATTTGAGAGGTTGAAGAAAGAGATAGCTACACAACCCATCCTTATGCTACCAAGTTTTGATAGATTGTTTGTTGTAGAGTGTGTTGTAAGCAATATATCTATGGGAGCAGTATTAAGTCAAGAAGGGAGGCCAGTAGCCTTCTATAGTGAGAGGTTGAATGAAGCCAAATCAAGGTATTCATCCTATGATCAAGAGATTTATGCATTGGTCGAAGCTCTCAAGAAGTGGAGGCACTATCTATTTCCAAAGGAATTTGTTGTATATATAGACAACCAAGCTCTAAGCTATAACAACACAGAAGAAAAACACAGTCTTAGGAACATCAAATGGATGGAATTCCTGCAATCATATACATTCACTATCAAACAGAAGAAAGGGTTGAATAATAAAGTTGCAGATGCACTTAGTAGGAAATTTCTCACTATCTAAGAAATCCAATTGGAGAGCATAGAAGTTGAAGGATTCAAAGACTTGTATGAAGGGGATGTAGACTTCTTAGAAGTTTACATGGCATGCATTGATTTTGATAATCATTTTTATAGTAAGTTTTCATAATACACCCTACAAAATGGTTTTTTATTTAAAGGTAAACAAATGTGTGTTCCAAGGGGATCCATGAGGGAAAAAATCATCTAAGAGAAACATAATAGTAGCCTAAGTGGTCACTTTGGGTTGAATAAGACCTTAGATCTAGTGGAAAGATTCCACCATTGGCCTAAAATGTAGAAGGATGTAAGAAGATATGCAGAACAATGTGTGATATGTCAAAAATCCAAGGGTACCTCTTCAAATGCAGGACTCTATCAACCATTACCCACACCTAATAGGCCTTGGGAGTGCACAAGCATGGACTTTATAGTGGGATTACCTAGAACAAAGACTGGTTTGGATAGTGTGTATATTGTGGTGGACTGATTTAGCAAGATGAGCCACTTTATACCTTGTAAAAAAACCCATGATGTTAGTTACATTGCTCAACTCTTCTTTAGAGAATTAGTAAGGATCCATGGCCTACCAATCAAAATTGTCTTATATAGGGATGTGAAATTTATGGGGCACTTTTGGAAAACACTCTGGAAGAGGTTGGGAACAAATTTAGCACATAGTTCTCCATATCATCCTCAAATGAATGGTCAAATAGAAGTATTCAATAGGGTACTTGGCAATTTGTTAAGGTGTTTAACTAAGGAGTATGGTCAAGGATGGGATCAAGTAATCCCTCAAGTTATAATGATAGTACAAATAGGTCAACTAGTAAGAGTCCATTTGAAATTGTATATGGACTTCACCCAAGGGGAATTTGTGAGCTCAGAGAGTTAAAGGATCATGAAGGAATGAGCAGACATGTAGACGATTTTGCCCAATATATGAGAGAGGTCCATGAACAGGTGAAGAAGACTCTAATGGAAGAAAACCAAAAGCTTAAGGCTAAGGTAGATGAAGGGCGAAGATATTTATAGTTTGAAGTAGGATATTTGGTGATGGTATATCTCAAAAAAGACAAACTACAAAAGGGAATTCCAAGAAAACTTCATAAGAGGAGAGTTGGCCCATGCAAGGTATTGGCTAAGTATGGTCTTAATGCCTATGAATTAGATCTACCCAAGGAGCTATCAATCTCCCCTATCTTCAATGTGAAGGATTTAACCAAGTACAAGGGTCCAAATGTAGAGGAGTAGGAGTATAGTACGGAAATGGGAAAGGATGTGGAAGAACTAAGAGAAGCTATCCTGACCAAGCCTCAAACTAAAAGGGTTCTAGATTGTAGAGTGTAGAACAAGACTAGACACAAGATGTACATAGAATACCTAGTTAAGTGTGTGAAGATAAAGATAAATATCTATATAGTGTATTTTTTTATAGGGGAAATGTGGATATCTGTGAGGAAGATAAGATGTTCCTTTTAACCTCAAATACACAAAGGAAGGATCCAAATTGATTAACCACAAGAAAATGGTTAGTACGCAAATGAGTCAATCGATTACAAATGAGAATAAAGAGAAAAACCCTAAGTTCTGTTTTATAGAAGAGAGTGTGTAATAGATTTAGAAAGATTAAAAATTTAATTCAAATGAGTTGAAGACAAGTACTAACCTCAAAATGCAACAGATCTAAAGAATTCTATTTTTGGGTGTCTGTACCGAGTTTCTGGGAATTCTGCAACCGGATCTGGAACAGAAACGGAAAGACAAAGAAAACCTAGAAATCTTTTTTGAATCTAGCTCAGGTCTGATTTTGAACCAAAAATGAATGTCACCTTTGACCCAAAATGTCTCATTCTGACCTATAAAGTTGATTCTAACCTGCAGACTCTGGCACAAAATCTATTTCCAGATCCTGACAGTTTGTCAAAAAGTGTATCCAGATCTACACTCCAATTCATTGTTCTGAACCTATCCCTATAAGAAAAATGGTTTTTTTGTTGGGGGAAGGGGTTTTCCTTGGTCAAACCCTGGTTTCAGAATTAACGTTATAATTTAATTGAAATTGCATAGATAAACAAAGTAAATGAACAAATTCACCTTGCTTATAAAGGAACCGTTATGGTGGATTTGAATCCGTAGATCCACAAGTATGTATGCACCAAATAGATGTAGAATGTATAATTTCAGATGTAGGATGCCTCAAATCAATTTATTGTGGATCTTCAACACCAATCTTGAATGGATCTTTGAATAGGAAGAGGCTTGGAGGAATGTGGATGGAGAAATCTTCAACAAGAGGGCTCCATAGAGCTTGAATCCTTCAAAGGCTACTAATGGATCTCCTTGATGAATTGAATTCTTGGAGGTGCCTGAATGCTTGTATTCTTGAGAGTAGATGATTGAGTCTTATCTTTCTTGAAGTCTTTCTTCTTAGATTGTCCTTCACACTTAGATTTATTGCTTGGTTGATGATTTATGGTTAGAGAAAATGAGAGGAGAAGGCTTCCTTATATATGAATCTATGACACAATCTTCTAGAGAAGCCTACATAGGAGAATTAAATTCCAATTAGACCTATATCCCTAGAAGTGGACCTATATTAAATATAATTTCAAGAGTCATTTCGCTGAAGACCAAAAGAGCCAACTCGGAAGCGAGAATTAAATCTTTCGTAAGCTCGACATTCAGAAACCCTAGAAACTTGAAATCTAGACCTTGGGTTAGAACCAAGGTTGAATCTGACTTAGGTCAGGGTCAAGGTCAACCTTGACCTAGCACAAGGTCAAGGTTGACCTTGACCTAGAAAGGTCAACTTTGACCCTGAAGTCAAGAATCTCAGATTTGTAGGTTAAAATGCCAGAAATAGGTCAGAGAGAAGTGGGAAATGGGCCAGAACAAGGGGAAAAGCTAGATCCAAGTCAGAGACCCATTCAAGGTGCTTGACATGACCCCAAACCACTTACTCGGAGGTCCAAACTAGTCTAAAATGGAAGTGTTTCCATTTTACGATGATACAAAGTGGAAGCATCAACCTAAATCAGAGGCTACTTGGATAGCAGAGAGTGATTTCAAGAAGCATGGCATTAGTTTAGAGTTTTTCACACCTCAAGTAACTTACTTTCTTGTTGCAGGGGGAGAATGGTACAGGAGCACCTTAGGGTCCTAGTGAAGATCCTATGAAATTTTAGCTTGTAGGTGGTTCTAGAAAACCATCAGAGAATAATTACTATTATAAATTCCCAAGGTGTGTGTGAGAGTCTTGTAAGTAAGTGTGTTTAGTTTCTTAAGGATTTCTTAGTCTAAAAAGTCCTAAATAGTGGGTTTTTACCTTAAGGTTTGTGAAGTCAAAGTTGGTCAAACATGGAGCAAGACCCCAGATTGAGTGAAAAATGGTCAAACGAGGTTTATACATGACTTTGGATCCATTAGAGTGATTTTGGGTTGATTTAAGCAAGTTAGAGTGAAGGAAATGTCAAAATGCAAGAAATTGCAAAAGTTGCTCATGACAACTTTGCAAAGTTATCATGACAACTTTCCTAAAAACTCCCAAATGGACACAAATGAGCCTAAATCCCAAACTTAGGGTCTAAAAACATGTGGTAGGGATATATAATCCTAAGTAAACCCTAATTAAAGGGTTGGTCATCCTATTATACATACTATTTCTGAGAAAGAAAGTAATTGTATGGTTTTTGTATCACAGTTACCCTTTTCAACCTTCATCCACACTAAAATGGATTGAATGGTGAAATTTTGTTCATTTAAAGTTTAGGGCTTTATATTTAGATACTTTTTGTGGTCTTGGTTTTGAAATTTTATACATTTCTTTAGTAGTTTGTAAATTATTTTAGTTTGACAGGTTCGTTGTCCTGTACAAAGCTAGTTATGTAAATATGGCTCCTTCTTGAATTCCAATGGTTGAATATTTATGGACACTTGGAATAAAGAAAGGAACTCTATATACTATATAAATATGTGTTTTTTGTTCTTTTTGAGCAAGGGAGCTAATTTCACCAGCAAGCCCTCAGCTAGGAGCTTGTAGAGTTGCAGAGGGTTAAAGAATGGATGGATGGATTGGTTTGTGCCAGTACCAGGTTGGGAAGTGTAGGGGCATGTGAAAAGATCATATGGTATAGAGGATAAGATTATATGAGTTCATGTGAATACATTTTGAGTCTTTTTGTTGCAGACTAGTCCAGAGACCCTAAAAGCCCTTAAAAATAGGGGTTTCTTGAAAGTACAGTGTACAGACACTTGGGGGAGCTAAAACCTAGAAAATAACATGTCCTAGGATGACCTATGAACAAATAAAAATCTTATTTTGTGGCTTGTTAAGGAAATTTGGGATAAAATCTAAGTTTTGTCAAATTAGGAGGACTAATTGGAGCAAAAAGGCTACAAGGCCTAAAATATAGGAGTTCAAGAACTTGATGAAGAAACTAATGGAAGATAGGATAAAAGAAAACCAAGAGTCTTTGAAATGAGCAGAGGGGAAACCCAAACACCTAGTTCCATTCCCATTAATTATTTGGAGGTTTGATTGGATTAGGAGAACTATGAAAGAATAACAAGTCTAGTGAGTGGAATAGTGGTTTTGAATTTGAAAGGTGAGATCTAGGGAGGAAGAGGAATTGAAGAGAAAATCCTCTTGTTAGGGTAGAGAAAAGAACCATAAGAAGTCTAAGAAATATCCTTGATAAGAGCTATAAAATATCAATTTATTGGATCTCCCCATCATCACTCCTCCAATCATAACCCATGTTATCAAACACAAATAACACTTCACAAGCTCCTAGTCGGGTACACTAGAATCACCTAGGGATTGCAATAAAAAATAGATAAAAAAACTCTTCTAAGCTCCTCTCTCCATATTTAGACTATACATAGGCTCCCCTTTCATATCCCTCAAGGCCAAGATATTTTCATTATAGGGTTTTATGGGGGCGGGGGCATTTTTTTGCAAACTATCCTGAATGAACCAGTGACTAGTTTGCTCACAAAATAATTTACAAACCTACACTAATGAACTGAAAGAAAATTAAAACCGAAGAAAAAAAACATTAACTATTCTAATTACATGAATCCAACTTGAAGTTGATTTATTCAATCCATTAAAGAACCTTTTTCAACAAAAATAACTAACTCTACACACAAAACTAGAATACATAATAATTTCTTGTAATGTTTATTGCTTCTCCAAGTCAACCAACGTCGGGAAATGAGCCTTTTGATGGTTTTATACCTTTTCCTCATGAGTGCAAGTGGTTATAAGACAAACCATTCCCTAACCAATCAAAATTGTCTTTTTAGGACAATGTTGTCATGCAACTTTGCAAAGTTGCAAAAGTTGTCATGACAACTTTTTGTCAATTTATGCAATTTGACTTCTAACTTGATTCTATGACCTCCAAACTATATAGAATGATGTGAAAAAACCATAGAAGATATTTTAGGCTTTAATACATGATTTTTCAATATTTTTAGGCTTTTTGACCCAAAATCCAAACTTTAGTCTTCAAAGAGACCTAACACTAAACAAGACTAACACAAAAAAAACAACTAGATTGGATTAAGCCTAATCTAGTCCACATAGAAACACACTCACAAGACATTATAAGGCCTTAAAAACCACTCCTAACCTTGCTAGGGTCAGTACAAGCCACAAAAAAACTTAGAACTTGGAGATGACGTAGGTGCTCCTACACCATTCTCCCAAACAAAAAGTTTTTAAGTCACTATTGGGCTAATCAAGTTGGAGTCTATCCCCAACTTCTTGAACTCTGTCTCCTTAATCCATGTAGGCTCTACATCTCCTTTTCCATGCCACTTCATCAGGTGTTCCCAATAAGTATTCTATCTAGTCTTCTTATAGACTCTTGAATCAAGAGCCTTCTCTGCTTTCTTTGGTAGTGTAAAGGGTACCTGCAGGTCCTCCACTTCTTCTATGACTTTAGTGAGACTCTCATCAGGATCAAGGGTAGGGCCCTTGTAAAATACCAAATCTTTAACATTTAAGACATGAGACAATCCAATATCTTTAGGGATTTTTTCTTTATAAGAATTATTGATATACTTAGCTTGAATAGTGCAAGGTCCTAATATCCTCATCTGTAACTGATTAGGAACTCCCTTTTGTAACCTTTCTTTATTCAAATGGACCATGAAAAGATCCCCTACTTGAAATTGGAGATCCTTGTTTCTTTCATCAACCTTTTTCTTAATCTTTGTAGTGTTCTATGTCAATGTATTTCTAACTGAATCATGCACTTATTTCATTGAATGAGAAAAATCTTCTCCATAACCACTCCCTTTGGCTCCATATTTAAACTCTTTGAGTTCAAAATTTCCTCTAGGGTGCAACCCATAAACTACTTCAAAGGGACTTCTTCCTGTTGTCCTGTTGACTGTGTCATTATAAGCATACTCTACTTGCCCCAAAATGTGATCCCAAGTCTGACCATATTCTTTAGTTAGGCACCTAAAAAGGTTACCTAGGCTCCTAGTCACCACCTCAGTTTGACCATCTATCTCAGGGTGATAGGCAGACCCAAAAGATAGATTGGTTCCAAGTTTTTGCCACAGTGTCTTCCAAAAATGACTCATAAATTTAGAGTCTCTATCTGATACTATACTTAGGGGTAACCCATGGATTCTCACCACTTCCTTGAAGAATAGATGTGCAATCTGAAAAGCATCATGGATAGTATTACAAGGGACAAAAATGTTCCATCTTACTAAATATGTCCACTATGACATATATGCTATCAAATCCTTGTTTTGTTCTTGGCAAACCTACTACAAAATCCATGCTTAAACACTCCCATGGTCTACTTATAATGGGAAGAGGTTGATAAAGGCTTGGATTGGATGATGTGCCCTTAGATTTTTGACACACTACACAATATTCCACATAATTTCTAACATCCTGATTCATCCTTGGCCAAAAATAAAACCTTAGAATTAATTATTTAGTCTTGTTGACCCCAAAGTGACTACTAAGTGCCCCATTATGCTTTTATTGAATCAAATTCTCCCTCATTGATCCCCTAGGAAAACAGAACTAACTACCCTTAAACAATAAGTCATTCTGCATAGTATAATCAAACAATTCACCATGGAAATGATTCTTATGCTCCTTACATACCTTATAGATCTATGGAAAGTCTTTATCCTCTGAATACAAGTCCTTGAAACTTTCAATGCCTATGCTATGCAATTGCACTTCTTGGACTACGAAAAGCCTCCTGCTTAGTGCATCAACTACCTTATTTTTTTGCCCTTTATTATGCTTGATATTGAATGTATAAGCCTACAAGTATTCCACCCATTTCATGTGCTTGTGACTGAGCTTATCTTGGGAATTTAAGAAGCTAAGGGCTTGGTTATCAGACTACATCACAAAATCCTTAGGAAGAAGATAGTGCCTCCATTTTCTCAATGCTTGGACTAGAGCATACATATCTAGGTCATAGGAGATTACTTCCTCTTTGCATCACCAAGATTCTCACTGTGAAAATCTACTGGCCTCCCTTCTTGGCTCAAAATAGACCCTATAGAAACATTGTTAGCATTACACTCAATTGTGAAATTTTTTTCAAAACTTGGGTGAACTAGGATGGGTTTTGTGGCTATCCTCTTTTTCAGTGTCTCAAATCCATTATATTCTTGTTGATTCCAATTAAACTTGGTCCTTATTCCACCTTTGATAGTATCCAACATGGGAGCATAGATAGCACTAAACTGTTTGATGAATTTTTGATAGTATTGTGCTAAGCCACGAAAGCTTCTCACCTATTTTTTAGTCTTAGGGGTAGGCCAGTTGATGATGGATTCTACCTTTCTTTTTTATGATGGCTTCTACCTTTCTTGGATCCATCTTGAGATTCCCATGAGACAAAAAAAAACCAAGATACACTATTTCCTCCTTCAAGAACTCACACTTGTCCAAATTTATCATTAACTTTTCTTCATGCAACTTTTTAAATACAATTTGCAGATGCTTAAGATGTTCTTCTCTAGACTTGATAAAGATCAAAATATCATCAACATAGACAACTAAAAACTTACCAATGTAATCCTTCAACACCTCATTCATAAGACTCATGAATGTGGATGGGGAATTGGATAGCCTGTTAGGATTGGATAATACTAAGAGGGGTGGTGAATCAGTATTATAATAGTTAATTAAATTCTTCAACCACTTGAACATTAATCATACAATTGCAGTAAAGGAAAAAACATAAACAAATAACACAGAACTCATAACACCATGAATTATTTATGAGGAAACCATGTCCAAGGGAAAACCCCGGCGGGGATGATACCCACAAGTATGTACTAAAGTATAATGTCCCTGTAAGGAGACCTAGCCCTGTTAGGAGCTGAATATTACATAGTACATTTCCCTGTTAGAGGAATAACAACCTTGTTAAAGGTTCGCAACACCCTGTTAGGGGCCAATGAGGTTACAACTCTTACAATGTAATTTTGTTACAAAAGGTTCTCAGTGATGAACAAAAAAAAACATAAAAAATGCTTTGATAGTTCCTTTATAGCTCTGCCATTTGCATTTCTGCTTTTCATATCCTAAACTTTCTCACAACACCAAATATTTACCAAAAAGATCTTACATATATATCTTTTTAACTCTACAAAGTCAGCTCTTAGAATAAATATTACAAATAGTACTAAGTCGGTCTTCAATACAAAATACATTTAATATGGTATATATCAGATGCATAGTCAGCACTCTTGGATATTCAAAGTATATACTATCAATAACAAAAATACAACTTTCATTTCCTGGAGTCCAAGTCATACTACCTTATTCTTCGCTGGTGTCCAACTGCTCTGTATCGATGTTCTCTATTGTCTGTCATTCTTCAAAACCTCATAACTCTTCGTACAGTTATCCAAAACCAAATTGATCTTAGTTGTATTTTAGACATACTCCATAATATCTTTCACTAAGCTCACATGCCTTAATTCATCGATCTCTATCTCTGATATCCAAAACAATACTATACCTCTGTTTCTGTACTTAGTCAATTTTGGACATACAAAAACTTATCTTCAAAACAATTGATCTTAAACCTAGATGTGTTGCCATAAATGACAACCAAAAATTGAATCACATTACCCAAATTGATCACTTTCCAACAATCTCTCCCTTTGGCATTGATGGCAACACTTAACAAAAAAAAAGGTACTAAGTGTTCCAACAAAACAAAACTGTCTCCACTTCTTCTCCTCATCTTTTTCATTTTCTTTTCTCTTCTCTTCTTCATTCATTTTTTTTTGTTCTCTCTTCTCTTCTCTCCCATTGAAAACAATGACAAAGGTGCATACAAATAAGTATCACTTTTGATCACAAGTTTTAGAATGTCTTGGAAGGAATCTTCCAAAAACTTCACTTTAGAGCTCCATGTCTTAAACAAAATCTGACTTATATGAATCAATCGATTCAATGAAAGAGATGTAGTTTCAGCATTCTTCAAGTCTATGGGTAAGCCTTTAGCCAATGAATATGTAGTCTTTTCTAAATCTATCAGATGTGCCTCAAGTATTGATAGCTTCAGAGTAATGAAGTTCCTCAATAAATTGAATCTATTCAGTACTCTCTCCTTCTCATTCTCTAATACACTGATCTTAGCCAATATCTTTGTCACTTTTGTGTCTAACTCTATAGTGGTCTATGAAGATGTTTCACAACCATCCATTAACCTGTTCAAAGTTTCCCTTTCCTTGGCAATAATATCTTCAACATTCTGAATGTGTCTGACAGGATTCATGCTATAAAGAAATAAATTTCTCCCATGTGTAATGCAGTTCTTTGAACTTATCAGACAAGTTTTCACAACTCCTAAGTCCCATGATATGGACTTGCATACTTTTATTAGCTTCTTTTCTTCATATGTTTTCTCTTCTTTCTCCTCTACAGTCTTCAGCAGATTTTGAAAATGGCCATCAAACTCATCAAGTGTGACTTTCAAGTTCTCAATATCATCTTTGTTCTAGAATACTAAGGGTACTGGAAGAAATTTATTCATAGTATCAATATCTCTTGAAATCACCTTTTTTTTCTTATCTCCTTTCTGTACTGATTTCTCCTTTTCTTTGTTCAGTACAGTGAATGCCAGTTTCACCAGTTCATCTTCATCCATGTTATCGACATTTACATTACTACTTTCCAACAATAAGCTAGATGGTAAAGTTACCACTTCCTTCTCATCTTCTTTTTTCTCAGTCTTCTATCCTTCATCCTCTTTCTACTCAGCTTCCTTACTCTCCTCTTCCTTCTCAGGTTCATCAGAAATAGAAGTGTCCATGGTTTCTGCAAAAGGGTCCTTCTCATCTTGTGAGGGGTCTAGTGTTACTGCCACACCGTAAACATAGAAATCTGTAGTATTGTCTTCTTTACCCTCTTCATCATTAGTCTCTGTGTCCTTTGTGTTTTCATCCATTCCCAATTGTGTAGGTAAATCTATCTTAGGAGGTTGGGGCTTAACAAAAGTAGCTCTCAACTGGTTCTTCTCAAGTTCCTTCTGAGTTTCCTCAGTCACTTCATCATATTTCCTCGTCATTATCTTTAGTAATCTTGTCCTTGTCCTCAACAGGGGTTTCAATTCTTTAACTATAGTATCTCTCTCTTGTACAAATAACACAGGTATCATGTCATCAATCTCTTTGTTTCTAATCTGATAATCTTCAACTTATGCCAAACATTTTCTGCTTTCCAATTTTGTATACAAATCTAAGGGTATGCTTCCTACAACTTCCAAAAGTGTCTTCTTGAAACTAAGCATGTGTTCTATTACAATGTCTTCAATTTTTAGTTTATCTGCTTCTTCATATCTGTCATAATATTTATGAATTGAAACCAATTTTCGTTGTTCAGTTTCTCTTTTCTCTAGCATTTTAATGCCAGGTTTCCATGCTTTATTCTTCTCAATTTTCTTCTCTTCTTCATCTGCATTCTTCTCTTTTGTCTGCATACTAGATCTAGTTAATCTAGAAGTAACTTCCTTCACTTGTTCTTCCTGTTGATGTGTTGGAGGTGTGCTATCAACCATAATTACATTAGGGGTGGAAGGGACGTTAGTGCTTCCACTAGCTACTCCAAAGGATCTATCTGCCATCTTCTTCTTCATATCGTTCATTTCTTCCTTAGATAGAACAACCTTTACTCCAAAGTCATGAATAAGATTAGCAATCTTTCTCTTCCTTTTTCCTCTATACTATTCTTCTCTTACCTTCTTTGACTTCTCCTCATATGTTCCCCATCTCTCTTCTGATGTATCAACTTCTGATGCAAGAATATGTTCTACTTGCATGGTGAGTAATTTAGAACTCACTTCATAACCCATAGGGTAACACCATTTCTTTCTAGGTACAACTGCTTCAAAACATACACAGTCTATTTCAACCATAAAACAAATTGTGTCCGTGTACTTCTCAACAATGTCCTCATGTTGTTTGTATCTCCTCTTCATTTGTTTTTGTAGAATTTTAATCATTGCAAACAACTCTCCATCTACCCAAGTAGTGTTTTGTCTTTTGTAAATCTGTGAGATTAGTATACCAGTAGGAACTCTAGTTTTCTAGCCACTAGGGTGTAGACCAAGAAACTTATGTTCAATATGAATGAACATGTGTACCAATAATGATACAAATCTAAAGGTTTTCATTCTGTCTTTCTTCACAAGGTTTACATTCTCAAGGAATTGTTGTGCCAATACCTCGCATAGGTTGTACTGTGTGTTTTATTTTACCATTCTCCATGCCATCATAATAACTCCAGTTGATACTGAATTAGGTCTGCTACTGTAGAAAAATTTGTAACCAAGTATCATTGCAATCAACCTTACATCTTTTTGGAAAATATCATTGAAAGTCATTTCCCTTCTATCCCATTTTGAGTGTGTTAGGGTTTCGACTTCCTTCTTGACATGCTTCTCCACAATAGGTACAACTCCAGTGTTATCTAAACTAGTAATCTCATGAATTAGGTCACTGCATATCTTCACAGGTTGGCTACCAATCCATGTGAATTGGTCATGAACCCTTCTCTTAAGTATTTTAAACCATTCATTTTCATCGAAGTCGCACAAGTCCATAATCTTCATTATACTTAATTGACTGACATGTTTCCATTCTTCCTTCATGATTCCATTCTTAGTCATATCTTCCATTTCAGTGAGTATATCATCCTCTCCTAATGTGTCATACTTACAATATATGTAAGAACTGATGTCTTCTACGTGTAGTATGCCATGTGGGGTCTATGAAAATGCTCCTTCCAGATCCTCTTCACATAAATTATAAGGATGTTTCTGGAATTTGTATCTAGGATTATCAACAACATCAAAAATCACAAGTGCATCCATAGCTTAGATAATGTAGAATACCTTTCACATGTGGAAATCTGAGTTTATGCTTCAATTGATCACACACAGCAGGTGTAGAAATGTTTGAATACTTCTGCTCTCTAATCTCCTTGGCTCTCTCCTTGTCAAATGATAGAAAAATAGATCATAACACAGTGCTTTATACAAGTTAGGTTATGATTTTTATTTTTCACTCCAAATTGTCTGGTCAGTTGCTAAATCTTGAAATCAAAATATACAAGTCAGCTGATGATGCACTCTTAGATATATGATCCATAATGTCGGCTCAACATATTCCCAAGCTCGCATGAGCTCACTACATGATTTGCAGGGTAGGATAAATTGTGATGTGTTTCATTTAATGCTCCCCTAAGGCCATGATCGGCCGATTAGGTCAATTCTATTTGCTACCTTTAGGTGAAGATCCAGTAGCATCTATTGACTCTCCCTGAACTCATGTCTCACTAGTTTCTTTAATCTTCCATATCTTGCCACTATTTTTGTCTTTTGCTTTCTTAAAACAATTTTCAAAATCATTCTTCACATCTGCAACACTCTTGCCATTGTCACTTTCATTCTTTTGAGGTCTCATAGGAGGTGGTACTCTTCTATTGTCTACTCCATTATACCTACAAAACTTTGCTATATGTCCTAGATTATTGCATTTGTAACATATAGGTGGTCTTCTCTCTTGATTAACTTGTAACTTATAGTACTTTGCAATGTGTCCAATGTTATTACATTTGTAGCATGTAGGTTCTCTTCCATTGTCTTTTCTATATCCAGATTGATTATGTCTTCTGCATTCAGTCTTCTTGTGTCCATATCCATTACAGTTAAAATAATAACTAGAAAAAGTTCTAAAAGGGGCATTACCTCTGCAGTCTCTTTTCATGTGTCCAAATCTATTGCAACCAAATTATCTACCTCTGAAAGGTCTGATCTACTCTTTAGGTTCTTCAATAGATGGTTTCTCAGCATCAATCTTCTATACTAATTTCTCTTCCCGATTCTTTGAACATTCAGCTTCATTGAAGCCAATACCATTCATGTCACCTTTAGATTTCTTCTTGTCTAAATATTCATCAATCAAGTCACTGCTGGTGTGAAGTTTCTCAATATGTTTCTTTGCTTCAGCTAGTTCACCTTTCACAATCTGATTGTATTTCTCCAGTTCCAAGTATTTGTTCTTGTAGCTGTCAGCTT
>MU225001.1:1830976-1847958 GCA_018584345.1 Thuja plicata | reverse complement strand
AATTGACCTTACACAAGGAAAATAAACAAGGGTCTTCCTCCTCAAGAAAAGATAAACCCAAATTTCCCAACAAGAACCAAAATGTTGTGAATGATGGAGTTGTAGACAATGTGACTCCTAAGCCTTCTAAGGCTGCCTTTAATCTCACTACCATGATGCAAGTAGCCAAAGCCACTGAACAGGCTACGACAGATTCCAAACCGAGTACTTCATGATTTTTTGGATCTAAACCTTGGGCTCCTAGACCCAAGCATGAGTTTACTCCTTTAGGAGAACCTCTTGATGGGGTTTAAAAGACTCTCTTGGACAACCATTTACTCACTCCACTGGATAATTCATGACCTTATTATCCGCAACCAAGACCCTCTTGGTGGAGTGAATCCGCTTATTGTAATTTTCACCAACACAAAGGTCATAAAATGGCTACTTGTCTTAAATTGTGGCATAAAATATAGGATCTCATCAATAGTGAGGTTATTATTGTGGGAGGTCACAAAAAGAACTCTAATCACCAAGATTTTAAAGACCCATTTCCTCCTCATGGAAAAGGTGAATCATCTAAAGGCAAAAATACTGATGCCAAGGTCAACTATACATACACCAATAACGACAATGTCATTAATATGGTTGAACCTATTGATACTAAATATTGTAATGTCATAATTATCAAGGAAAGGGAAGATACTCCCAAGCCCAAAACATCTTTCATCTTTCAAGGGTTTACGCCTCAGTCTTCCGAACAAGAATAGCCTCAGGTCAGTGCTAATGTTGTTACTTGATCTCACACTAAGATCATCCTCAAAGGCCCTGAGCCTTCTATGTCTACATCAATACAACCTACAGACAAAGCTAATGTTGGCTCTGCCAATAAGAATCCAAAATTGGGTTCCTCATCTAATGCTACCAATTACAACATTCTTGATCAATTGCAATGTACTAATGCTAGATCACTATTTTTTAGCTGCTAAAAATCTCCCTGGCTCACAGGGAAATCCTAGACAAAGCCCTCACTGAGGAAAATGTCCCAAAAGATCTTGATCTCAACCGGTTTCAATCCATGATAGGTCACTTGACCTCCTCCCATTACTTGTCTTTGTCTAAGGAAGACGACCATTCTTTGAGTCACCTGCATAATAACCCTCTGCACATTGAAGTCATGGTTGGTACAAAGTGTGTTCGCCATGTTCTCATAGATAACAACGTTGGCCTCAATATTTGCTCTACTAGCTTCCTTACTTAGTTAGGCTATGACAAAGATTGCATTGATGCCCACAAAAAGATTACTATTAAGGCCTATGATGAAGAAGAACGTAAATCTAAGGGGCTAGTTGTGTTGCCAATCAAAGTTGGCCCTGTTGAACGAGATGTTACCTATCAAGTGCTTGACATTCCTTTGGCATACAATATTCTGTTAGGGAGGACATGGATCCATGAAATGTAGGCTATCCCTTCAACATACCATCAGTGCATTAAGTTCCCATTCCAAGGATCTGAAGTGACTATACCTGCTAATATATGTTATGATTGCAACGCCCTCACAAAATCTGCTGACATCTTTGTGCCTACCAACAGAGAATCTATTGAGCTGCCTGAGACTAAATTAAAATAAATGGAAAAGAATTTGACACTCAAAGAAAATAACATGGGAGGATATTAGATTGAACCCGTGCTATCTGTTACATCTCTGCCTTTGTCTCCATGTTCTTTTGGGAGAACTTTTGAGAGCACTAAACCTTCTATGGTTCCTCCTCCAACAAAGTATGGTGGTACCTTTGTACAAGCCACGGTGCCATTAGAAGAAGAAGCTGAAAATAGGGCTATCAAAGCCTAGATCTATAAAGGAGAAGACAATTTTGAACAAAATACTCCACCTTATGACATAAAACCTGAGCAGTATGACAAAGGTCTATCTATTATGCAACATTTTGGCTACAAAGGAAATCATCCCATAGGTGCGAATCATAAGGTATTGATTACACCACTTGAAGCTATTGGTCGCAGAACACGTGACTCTACAGGTATAGGCTTCAAGAAACTCACATTTCAACTGGGGATAAAAAAATTTATACCTTGAGTAGATGAACAACCAATACCCGAAGAAACATCTAAAATTGAAGAATCTGAAGACAGTTCTGAGGAGGATAGTTTTCCTTGTCCTATTCCTCCAGACCTGGCAACATTCTTTGCTGAGCCAGATGACTTTATATCATGTGTTAGTACAATAGAAACTAACAGTGACTCTAATGACACCACTTCACTTACTCCATTAATCTATGAGGAGTGGAAATAAATACAAACTGTAAATCCAGGTCATCAGGGTGATTTTTACATACCACCAAACTTTCAAGAATAGTTTGAACAGGAATCCCAGCTACTTCTCACTACACAAGAAGCAAATGATGCTACAAATTCTAATGAGGTACCTAGGTCAAAAGGTTCTCATCTGACCATAGAAGAGGTTCTAGGTAGAACTCATCCAAATTGGGGACAAAGGGTTGATTTCACTCATGTTCTTGATATGACATCCAATGATGAAATAGACTCTCATGAGTATTAGTTTGATGATTTATCATATGCCACCTCTGACAGGGGTACAGATATAGTTCACACATATGAAAACCTTCTTGAAGTAGGTGAGGGGTCTAGTGTAAGGTCAAATGAGTCTGACTCCACAACTGTTAACATGTCGTCTGTTACGGTCACTAGGAATCAAAGGAATTCGAATATACTTCCGGGTGAGATTGCTTTAGGTCTCGACTTGCTTGTCCATGCTTTTGATGATTATATCATGAATGCACTTGAACCCGTTACTTCTCTTTCACTTTTCCATGTCGAGCTTATAGAATGGAACTCTACCTCCCCATCTAATGAAGTCCTTACATTCTAGAATGATTACTCTCTTTCCTGTTACCTCCATGTTGTCAAACCTGTAACGTCCTCCACTAGAAAAGAAAGTGTCAACATGACTGAGGCTGGCATCAAGTATCTTAGTCACAAAATCAAAATAAGAAAAAATAGGCACTCTAATGGTGAAAACCACATTGTGGCAGTATTAGAGCCTAAAATGGTCAAAATAAAGGACGTATACAAGGGTGAAAACCTCTCTAAGGCGCTTGAGGATGAGATACTTGATGTGCTTCCAAGTCATTTCTAGGAACGATCATCTGTGCTTATTGAACCAACTCAACCAATCAAGTTGGGTACAGAAGCTGAACCTCAGATCATTCACTTGGCACAATCACTATCTGAGGCAGAAAGAGAAGAATTCACTACATTCTTCCGGAGAAAAATGATAAACTTTGCATGGAAATATTGAGACATGCCAGGATTAGACCCTAATCTAATCATGCACCATTGGTCCATTGCACCAGGCGTCAAGCCTGTCAAGCAAAAACTTTGAAAAATGCATCCACATGTGGCTCTACTTGTCAAAGCTGAATTGGAGAAAATTCTTAAGGCAATGTTTATCAGAGTAATTGACTATGCAGAATGGATCTCTAACATTGTTCTAGTATCCAAACATGATAAATCTATCCGAGTCTGCATAGACTTCAGAGACTTGAATCTGGTATGTCCTAAGGATGACTTTCCATTGCCAAATATTGATATGATTGTAGATATGACAACAGGGTATGAAATGTACTCACTAATAGATGGTTTCTCTAGCTACAACCAAATAAAGATCGCACCAGAGGACCAAGAGAAAACTACTTTCACATGTGCATGGGGCACTTTCTATTGGAATGTCATGCCGTTTGGACTCAAAAATGTTGGTGCTAGATATCAGAGAGTTGTCACTACTATATTTCATGACATGATGCATAAAACAATGGAAGCTTATGTTGATGACACTCTAGCTAAGAGAATGCACCAAGAGAAACATCTTGCAGATCTAGGTCCTATACTAGATTGCATGGAAAATTTCAGTCTGAGGGTCAATCCTAAGAAATGTGCATTTGGCGTAACATCTATAAAATTGTTTGGTTATATCATCTCTACAAAAGGCATCGAATTGGATCCTACAAAAGTACAATCTATCATGGAAATTCCACCACCAAAGAATATCAGACAAATGAGAGGACTTCAAGGATAACTACAGTCTATCTAGTGCTTCATCTCACAACTGGTGGACAAGTCACAACCATTCACCAAGACTTTACACAAGGGTGTGACTTACCAATGGAGCAAAGAATGTGATGAGGGGTTCCAACAAATTAAACAATATCTTGCAAACCTGCCAATATTGATGCCTCCTATTCATGGGAAGTCGCTTATACTTTACATCTTTTCTACAGATACATGATTAGGTATCTTATTGGCTCAAGAAGATCAACACAAAAAAGAAAGGGCTATCTATTAAATTAGTAGAACTCTGGTCTCATATGAAACAAAATATTTTTCTATAGAGAAGGCTTGCCTTGCAGTAGTATTTGCTTCACAAAAATTGTGACACTACATGCTGGCTCATACTACACGCCTAATTGCTAAAATTGATCCTCTGAAATATTTTCTTAGTAAAGCTACCCTCATGGGTAGACTAGCTAAATGGGTCATGCTTCTCAGTGAGTTCGATATTGAGTATGTAGAAAGGAAGGCCATTAAGGGATAGGCAATTGCAGATCAATTGGTAGAAGCACCTCTAGAAGATCATCAACCATTCCACATTGAATTCCCAGACGAGTCCATATTACCTCTCACACATCGATCCTGGACTATGTTTTTGATGGTTCATTTACCCAATAAGGGTTAGGTGTTGGGATACTGTTCATTACACCTCAAAGTTACTCTTTACCAAAATCATATAAGATGTTGTTTCCTTGTACAAACAATATTGTTGAGTATGAAGCCTTAATCAATGGAATGAAGATTGCCCTTGAGTGCCGAGTAGACAAACTCAATGCCCTTGGAGATTCACAGTTAGTCATCAATCAAGTAAATGATATCTATCAGACAAAGGATGACAAGCTAGTGCCTTATAAATGGTTGGTTGATGACCTCAAAAATTATTTTTCTCACAT
The DNA here is from genome assembly GCA_018584345.1 of Thuja plicata. NCBI lineage: Eukaryota > Viridiplantae > Streptophyta > Pinopsida > Cupressales > Cupressaceae > Thuja > Thuja plicata. The sequence continues at coordinate 1,842,940 of MU225001.1, read as the reverse complement.
CACATTTCAACAAGTTCCAAGGGTAGATAATAAAGCAGCAGGTGCCATGGCTACTCTTGCTTCCATGCTACAGATGACAAAAAATGATTTTTGACATGAATTCCTAGTGGAGATGTTACACTACCTAGCCTATGATTCCCTTGAACCCTAGATGATTTTTTCTATCATTTGACATTACTCATCTCGCTACCATCATATCTTTTCCTACCTTTGTGACCAGATTATTCCGGACACTTACACCTGGAATGAGAAATGTCACTTAATCTGCAGTGCTTCGCAGTTTGTCGTCATAGCTAACAACTTGTATAGGCGCGGTCTAGATGATACCCTTCTTAGGTGTTTAGAACCCAATGAGTTCAAACGTGCGTTAGTAGAGGTGCATGAAGGCATCTATGGGTCTCACTCTAACGGCCTGACATTGACCCATAAACTTATCAGAGCTGGTTACTATTGGCCAGATATGGAAAAAGAAGCTACACAATTTGCTAAGTCTTGCAAATAGTGTCAACTACATGGCAATCAGATTCATGCTCTAGCCAAGGAGCATATTCCCATCATTACTTTATGGTCGTTTCAACAATGGGCCTTTGACTTGGTGGGTCAGATTTATCCCTCGTCCTCAAATGGACATAAGTTCATCATCACAGCTATAGACTAGTTTACCAAGTGAGTGGAGGTAGTCCCTCTCACTGTTTCCAATGGCAAATCAGTAGCTATGTTCATTCTAAACTACATCATCTACAAGTATGGTGTACCCTTAGCAATAATCACTGATAATGGGGGGCAATTCAAAAATAAGGATTTGACAGAGCTATGCTCTAAGTTTAAAATTAATCAACATTGGTCTTCCATCTATTATCCTCAAGGTAATGGACAGGCGGAAGCATCCAATAAGACAATCCTCAAAATCTTGCATCACACACTACACAAATCCGGATGAGATTGGCATCTCCAGATCAATCCAGCTCTTTGGGCATATAGGACAAGCATAAGAACACCAACAGGGGCTACTCCCTATGCTTTGGTTTATGGAGCAAATGTTGCGTTACCAATTGAGGTTGAGATTCCTTCTCTGTGAGTCTCTCTGAAAGGCCTCATTTATGATGATGATAACAAAATATCTCAGTTACAAGAGCTAGAACTACTTGATGAACATCGGCAAGTGGCGTTCAATCACCTTAGAGCATATCAAAAAAGGATGTCCAAGAGCTATAACAAGAAGGTTAGACCAAGGGACTTCCAAGTGGGTGACCTCATTCTGAGGGAGAAGCCTAAGAATCAACAACATCAGACCCAAAAAGGGAAATTTGAACCAAATTGGCTTGGTCTGTATGTTGTCACAGAAATTTTTGGGTCTGGCACCTATCAAATTTCTAGTACTGAAGGAGAGAAACTCAAAGATCCCATCAACGCTCTTCATCTGAAATGGTTCTACAACTGAGACATCTTTAGTATGCTCCTGTATATAGTAAAGTCCTGAAAAAATTCTAAAAATATGAAAAGTCTTGAAAAAATGATCATCTTACTGAAAACCTAGCAATAGGCACTTTGATGTATCTCCAAAAAAAAAATTATATATTCCAAAAATAAATTAAAAAATAAAAAAAATTGAAAAATACAAAAAAAAGAGAGAGAAAAAATAGTGTCATTGATGAAAACTTGGCAAACAGGCGTCATGGTAGAAAAAAAAAAAAGAATTTCTGCCAAGAAGGTGAAAACTTGGTAAATAGGCACCTCTTGTTCCACATTGCTATATCTATCGCAGTACCACTTGGCTTTATGCATTTTCTTTCCTTCTTTCCTACTTGCATTTGCTTTCTATTTCCCGTTGAGACACCAACTTACATGGATTGAAACTGATCATACTCTCAAGGCAACCCTCATGGTCTAGGGGGCACTATCTTCTCATCTTTCAGGATCTTCTTCATGATAGTCACCAGTGGTTCTCACTGCATATGCCTACTATCACTTAGCTTATACTGAGTCCTCTCTTCTTGAGAATCTCCCTAACATCAGTCACCAGTGGTTCTCACTGCGTCTACTTACTGATGTCTAGCTAGTCCTATGATCTCTTCACTTGAGTATCTCTCTTGCATCAGTCACCAGTGGTTCTCACCGTGTCTGTCTACTGTCACCCTACTATTGAGTTTTCTCACATCTGTTACATTTGGAGTTATCCTCAAACACTCTATCTATTGATACCTGGTCTTGACATTTCTTTTCTTTAGCTTGTACATAGCTTTGGGTCACTTTCATGATACTTTGGTTCCTTTGCAAACCCTCCTTACTTGACATTGATTCCGTGCCATACACTTGGGAGAAACTAAATCTAGTTTGTCCTCACAACATACATCAAGTCAGTCATCATTACTTGGGGGCATGGGTCCCCCATTTGATCACATATTTGGTTTACGCCTGAGTTAGTAATCTTGTCACTTCTCACGGAGAACTCGCTACTGACAAAAAACTAATGTTTTTCAACACCACCATAAACAGTATTTTTCAACACTATCTTTGGACACATCTATGTTTTTTAACACACATCAGATATCTCAAATGTAAAAATCTATTGATAACAATCAAACACAATGCACTCACAAGAAAAATGGTGTTTTTCAACACCTTTAAACATGAACATATTCAAAAACTTTGAAACTGGCTGAGCTATGATTGAATCTTTCTTTGTATGTTGTCTTTTTTCATGAATTTCATTGATATTTTCTTTTTCTACTACTTGTTGGTGTAGTCCTGATGATCCGGCAACGTCAAATAAATAGGGTGTATGTGATAAGAGCTCCCACACTAAGGTGAAACAACCTCACATCCCTTGATCTTGTTTATTTGTACGTCATGGTGAGGTCGGTACTGTCTTCTTGACTGTTATTTCTCTATTTTTTTATGCACGATCACACTCATGGTTATCTTGGATTTGAATGCCTCAATATTGGTGTGCTCTTGCAATATCAACTGGAAACAATGTTCAGGTCATCTTGGCTTTTGTGCCCTAGTGCTTACATTCATTTCCTACATTTTATCCAATGAAAGTCATATTCATATCCTTATGGTTTCATTGTGGCACCAGTAAGGGTTGTATCAACTTTGATGTTCCAAAAAATAATGCTCAATGATGATAATTATAGGATGGGTCTCACAACTATGTCCTAGGTATTGCATCTAGCATAGGATTACATTTTCATTCTAGACTTGCATTGTGGCAGCAATTTGATGTTCACTTCATTGCGTTCTCCTATATTTGTACATTAGGGAGTTATTCTTCAAAGTCCTGGTTTCATCACGACTGCACAAGTGTTTGATCCTTGCTCTCACTCTTCAAAAAGTGGCTATATTGACCGCTCTAAATCTATTTTCGTGACCGAAATCAAAATCTGACACTTCTATATAGCTCAAAATCGCATTTTAAATTTTTTGGGACCGACGCGATTGGACGCTTGTGCATTTGACTTTTTGACGTCACTTTCTTGTCAGAATCATATCTAATCAAAAATTTCTCAAAACTTTGACTTTTTCCCTTAAAAGTCATCTTTGGTCAACCTTAATCAAACTTGGTCAACCTTGACCTTGAAATTACTTCTAAATCTTCCCGATTCTTCCATAATGTTTTGAGTTCTTCTTGATCTCCGATTCAACATCTATCTATGATTTCTCACTCTCAATCACCATTATGACATGTCATCTTTCCATTTCACTCCCGAGGGGGTAGGATGGTTACATCATTGAATCTATTCCAATCGATTTGATCTGATTTTCAAAAGTCCTCGTTGCTAGGGGCATCTCATCACTTGGGTCATGTTCATTTTTTCATACCTCACAGTTAAAACTAGATACTCCATAATCAATAAGGGCATATTTTTTCCTTACATATTTTCATCTATTAAGTATTTGAGCAATGTAACTCAGATTCTTGAGAATCAAGCTCCAATCTGGAGATGATTCTTGAAAACTCATCTATTGGGAATTGGGGCATTCTAACCCTGACTCCTGAAAATCAAGCTCCACTCTGGAGATGATTCTGAATCTCTATTTGACTATCTTTTGGGACAGGTATAGGGGAAATCTAACCCTGACTCTTGAAGGTTGAGCCTCATTCTGGGGACAATCTTGTGAAAGATATCAATCTAGCCAATGTCTGGGCAATCTAACCTAGATATTGGGGGGACTAAGCTTCATTCTAGAGATAGTCCTAAAAATCTCTATTGACTATATTTTGGGACAGGTATCGGGGCATTCTAACCCTGACTCTTGAAGGTTGAGCCTCATTCTGGGGATAGTCTTGTGAAAGATATCAATCTAACCAGTGTCTGGGTGATCTAACCTAGATATTGTGGGACTAACCTTTGTTCTGGAGATAGTCCAAAAATCTCTCTTGACTATCTTTTTTATGGACAAGTATCGAGGCATTCTAACCCTAACTCCTGAAGGTTGAGCCTCATTTTGGGGATAGTCTTTGAAAGATATCAATCTATTTAGGTATCAGGGCATTCTAACCTAGATCCCTGAGGATCAAGCTTCATTTTGGAGATGATTCTTGAAATCTTAATCTGTTAGGTATCAAGGCATTCTAACCCAGATCCATGGAGATCAAGCTTCATTCTGAAGATGACCCTCAAAAACACTATTTGACCAATGTCTTGACAACCTAACCTAGACTTCGGAGAGTCAAGCTCTTTCCTAGAGATGACTCTAAAATATTCATCAATCAATCTTTGCATCATCAATTTTCAAATCTATTCTTCTGTGCTTTAGACATCAGACTATTCTTTGAATCAATGCGCTGCTCGCACATCAATTCAAAGAGGGGCAAAATATAACACCCCAAAATTGGAATCTTGCAACCCTAACCAATTTTGTTGCATTTGTCATTATTCTAGATCATCAAAGTCCTGTTGTAATAGGCAATTCTGAGTTTTGACTGACTCTACTCGACCTAAGTGTCAAATGCAGAAAATCCTAAATCTACATTAATCATACATTATGTTTAATTCCTAAATATATATTGGCTAAATAAACCCTATGATTGAATTAATTTAACTATAAAGTCCTAGCACTTTAATTAAATTAAATTCACCCCTTTTAGCTAAAACACATAAAAAGGAATTAAATAATATTTAATTATTAAATAAATAACCTCATTTCAAAAATCAAGTTTAATTATTCAGATAATTGAGAAAAACATATTTATGAGGTCATACTTTATTTAATTAATTAAATATTCTCTCAAAGTCTTATCTTCAGTTCAGAAATGGAAACTTTAAATTAAATGTGCTTTAAAGAGAAGGAAAATAGTTAAATCATAAATAAAACAGTTAAAATCAAAGAAATTAAACAGTTAAAGCAAAGGGAAAACAATTTATTGTTCTCTTTTAAAGAAAGATTTCTATTTTAAATTGGCTTTTCTATCTGTTTTATTTCAAAAAGGAAAGTTTCTATTCTGAACAACCTCTGAGTCTATAAAAGAACTCCCATTTCTCATCCAAAACCCTTCCTGAATTTCTAGTCATATGCATTGTTAGAATACTAAATTGTTGCTACATTCTTAGTTTATAAACTCATCTAGAATAATCTCATTTTGCAATAGATTAATTTCAATTTCTAGAATAATCTCATTGAAATAATGGCATAGCTTTAATCTCATTTCTAGTTTAAATGGATCATTTAGATTAATCTTGCATGTTTGATTTCTAGATTAATCATTGCATTGCATTCATGGAAGCATAAATCCTTCATTCTAGATTGGTCTATGGTTGTGAGACTCTCATTCTAAGAGCTATTTCAAAACCCTGTCTGGATAGAAGGCAATAGGTCAAATCATACAGACAGTCAAGATGGATAATCTCATATTCATTCTTGTGTGTATCTCATGAATAAGGACTATGTTGAAGTGTATGGTTGATTAACAAGGCCAAATTTACCACATACAGGTAGGGGTTAGGAGACTAAGTTCATCTTCTATAGTCCACCTTAATCCATTTAAGTACCATGCTACCTTCACACTTTCATCTTCTATAACCCTAGATCTCATGCATAGTTTTTGAAATTCTTTAGTATATGAGTTAATGTCTAATTATTTTTGTCTTAGGCTCTATCTTTTTTTATGTAACTGAATTTAATAGTCTTCTGGCACATATACCTCTCTGATTTTAGCTACCATAGCTTTCCAAGTGGAAATGGGTTCCTTGCCTTCTTTCTCCCTCTCATCTTGGATGAATTTCCACCAAATGAGTTCAAAACTCCTAAGCCTTGCTTTAGCCACTTTTACTTTTTGGGCTTCTTTTATCCCATCACATTCAAAATGGTTCTCAAGTCCTTCAATCTAGTCTAGGACTAGTTTTGGTTCCATTTTCCCACTAAAGATTGGAATTCCTTCTAACACCTTAGACCACTTAAGGCTTTCAATGCTTTCAAGAAGGGTTCTTTAGTGAGGACGGGGTCTATTTCAGGGACCTCATCGTCTATAGCTAATTTTTTTATGCTTTCCTTCTACTCTATCTTTGACTTCCTCAGTCTTCTCTTCCACTTGATCCAATTTGTGCTCTAATTGGGCCAATCTATCTCTTAGAAATTTATTCTCTTCTTCTTTCTCATCCACTTTCTTTTCAACTTCTCCTTTATTCACCATTTTAGACTCTCCTACTGACTCTTCTGGCTGAAACATTCACCACAAGCCTAATCTTGTAGGCTCTGATACCAATCTGATAGAGACTCCCTTAGTATTCTTGGACAAACTCACTAGTACCCCTATTGTTCCTAGTTTCCTCAAGGCCCTAGAAGCTTTTCTTCTAGGAACTCCTAAGTCCTTACTTAACTAGTTTATGACTTCTTCAATACCTCTTTGAGAAGTGGTAATATGTGTGCTTCACTAGGGGTGATTATCAACAAATCTTTCTTCACTCCTTAACTCTTCCTTGGATACATCCAAGTGTCTTTTTGTCTGTTATCCTTAGAACGTGTTTGCAAGGGATTCAAATCTTTCTAGAAACCTTCAATAACTCTATTTGATTCCTTTAGGATATAGAATCAATTCTTCTACAATCAATTTCCAAACTCTTGTGAAATCTTGTCAATTAGGCCTAATTACTCTATTAGCACTATTTGACTAGTTTTTGACCTTTCTTTCAATTTTTTCCCAAACAACCCCAAAAACCAAGTTTATATTTTGACACCCTTTATCAAGACATGCAATATTTTGTAGTTCTCCTCACATCAAGGTCTCCGTACAGTGGATTCCTACATTTAAGGGCTATTAGGGCTAATTGGGTTTCTTTGAACATGTGAAGTGACTTCTACTTCAAAATGTCCTCAAATGGATTGGGAAAGGCTTGAATCTCTTATGAAACCTCTGTACAACCCCAAATAAGACTAAAACACCTTTGGATTTACTCCTCCAATTGAAACCGCTGCAATCAAACACAAATAGCACTTCACAAGCTCCTAGCTAGGTACACTAGACTCACCTAGGGCTTGCATTCAAAAATAGCTAAACAAATCTTTAGATCTCCTCCCTCCATATTTATACTTTACATGGGCTACCCTTTCATATCCCTCAATTCCATGATTTTTTGACAATAGAGTTATATGCGGGAGCCATTTTTTTTGCAAACTATCATGAATGGACCAGTGACTAGTTTGCTCACAAAATAATTTACAAACCTACACTAATGAACTAAAAGAAACTTAAAACCAAATAAAAAAAACACTAACTAGTCTAATTACATGAATACAACTTGAATTTTATGGATTCAATCCATTAAAGAAATTTGTTCAACAAAAATAACTGACTGTGCACACAAAACCAGAAAACAGAGCAATTTCTTGCAATCTTTATTGCTTCTCCAAGTCAACCAACCTTGGGAAATGGGCCTCTTTATGGTTTTATAAATTTTCCTCATGGTTTTAGGTGGTTATAAAACTTATCATTCCCTAACCAATCAAAATTTTCTTTTTAAGACAATTTTGTCATGCAACTTTGCAAAGTTGCAAAAGTTGTCATGACAACTTTTTGTCAATTTATGCAATTTGACTTCTAACTTAATTCTATGGCCTCAAAACTATATATAATGATGTAAAAACACCATAGAATCCATTTTATTCTTTAATACATTCTTTTTCAATCCTTTTAGTCTTTTTTACCAAAAATCCCAACTTTAGGTTTCAAAGAGACCTAACACTAAACAAGACTAAGACAACAAAAAAACAACTAGATTGGATTAAGCCTAATATAGTCCACCTAGACATGTTGGAAAGTTGACTATACTGAAGTATATGACTCTATTTAGTGTTTTCATTATGGAAACAAAGTCATATGAAGTTTTGGAGTAAGCACACATTATCAGAAGATCAGAAATTGGCTAAGTACAGAAAACAGGACAGAGCAAGGAACAGACTGTTATAGTTTTGATTAGCGTGTATTCATATGTTATCCAAATGATATGTGACTTTGAAGATCAGCTTATGATTATTTTTACATGATAATTCTAAGAGAGAATGATCAGATCTGCAAGTATGAAGAAGACACAACCAGTTGAAGAGGTACAGCCAGTGAATGACAGAACAGGACAAAGATCATGGAAAGAGTCGACAGAGATTGTTTTGGCATGGAAGTTTCACTTATCCTTAGGAATTTCACCTTTGGATTAGTTATTTTTAGTGACCTAAGAATCTATTATTAAAATCACATGACTTTATTCATCCGGGACAATTAGTTAGAGCTATTTTGGTGAAGCAGGCTGTGTGAAAAGACGTGTCTATTCGGTTTGAGTAAAGAAGTTATAATTAATGTTAAGCTGAATTAATGAAGGGTTGTGTGGTTATGTAAGTGATCAAGAGACATGGTAAAAGGTTTCCTAAATCTGACATGTTCATTTCCTTTGAGGAAGTACTTATAGAAGGTCATTTGTGATGGGAAAAGTTGCGGAAGCCAGAGATAAGAAAGCAGAGCAAAGTGCTAAAGTAGCAAAGATATATCTGTCATATGTTGATGATATATATATTGAAGTAGAATATTTTAGAGTGAATAAAATATTTTTATAGTGATTAAGAAGAGGTTAAAGCATCAGTGCACAAAAGGAACTGATCAGACAAGCAGTGTCACAACAACAGTTCACCTTGCAGATACAGTGTGTATCAAATATCCAGAAGGTTGTAGCCTTCACCATTTGGAAAGTGAGTCCTTGGATAGTGAGTCCACCACCCCTAATAGGGTTATTGTAAAAGACTCCTAATAGGGTCTGACCCTTAACAAGGTCAGTGTACTTCATGTATTGTAAAGACAACTCCTAACAGGGTTAAGGATCTTCTAACAAGGATCATAAGACACTTGTACAAAATATTTGTGGGTACTAATTCCCATCGGGGTTTTCACGTACATTGGGTTTCCCAGTAATCATATATGGTGTTATCTATTGTGTATCTTACTTTCATTGATATTCAAGTTTAGTACATAAGCATTTAAGTAAAGATTTAGATAATAAGAAAAAGTATTAATTGATAGATCACTGATTCACCCCCCCTCTTAGTGATCCTATTCCTAACAATTGGTATTAGAGCTCTGGTCCTCAGTAAAGAAGTTTAAACACTTGAGGAGATCATGGAGAAGGAAGAAATGAAACACCTAAAAGAGAATCTTGAAGCAGCCCTTGAATAACTTGACACATATGAAAAAGAAAATGAAGATCTAAAACTAAAAGTTGAAGGCATGCAAATACTTATCAAGAAACTGAAAAAAGAATTAAGGAATTGTTCTTCAAATGGTTTGGGGGAAGTAGTCAAAAAGTTGAATGAAGAAAATTCATCTGTGAAGGATCAGATTGAATAATAGGATGAAAAGCTATGTAACAATCAAGACGCCTATGATGATCAAGTCAAAGCAAACAAGTAGTTAGATCAAGAACTGAGACAAGAAAACATGGAAATCTTGGAGCTAAGAAACAACAAAGAGAAGATGGAATCTAAATTGATTGTAGCAAAGAATCATATTGTTAAGTTACACACAAGCAAGGATTTGATAGAATCTCAATTGTATGCTCAGAAGGTTAAAGGAGACACCAGTGGTATAGGATACAATAAATCACAAAATCAGATTGATGACATACAAGAAAGAATGAAAGAACCAAAGGACATCACAGATACTAAGGAGAATGGAAATCAGATTGAAGACAATATTGAACCACCTAAGGACGAATGCAAGCTAGTTGACAGAACTTGTTATGCCTATAACAAGCATGGGCATATTGCAAGGAATTGTAAATAGGTAAGACCCTTCAATGGTTACTATTATTCATGCAGTAAATTTGGTCATAGAGCTATGAATTGTAAAACAAGCCAGAAGAACAAGAATCAAAATAATCAAAGAAATTAGAATCAACAATGACAAAGAAGTTATCCTCAGCAAAATGTTAGAATCCCTTAGAAAATTACGTGTCAGATATGTAATCACAATGGTCATTCAGCTAGACAGTGAAGATTGGTAACTCACACCAATACACCGAAGAATATAAAACATCCTATCATTTGTCACTCATGTGGAAAAGCTGGACACATCTCTAAATTTCGCAGATCTAGAGCGCAGAAATAGGAAAGCCCTAAAATGTTAGAAGATTCATTATGGGATAAGGAAGGAGAAATAAAATTTGTGAAAGCTACAGAAGATGCGAGCAAGATTTGGGTTGAAGTAAAGAAGGATATTAAAGATAAAAAGGTAGCAGATGCATCCTCAGTGGATGAACCTTCTACTTCTGATTAGTTGACCCTCATGGTCTTAGGGGGAGCTATTCTAGCTCTTAACCCCTGCGTGGCTGGTGTACTCACCATATACGTATGTGCCTTGGATTATAATTGTTTGGTGACATTATGATGCAAGAGAACACGATCTAAGTTGTTATTAGGATCAAGAATGGAAGTTACAGTTACTTTCTGTGTCTATGCTAGAAGTATTAATGGAAAAAATCTACTTTGAAATCACCAAGTCCTCACTTGTGGTCAGAATAAATGATTGGAGATCATAGAAGCCCTAGTAGTTGTATTGTTAATGAACTATAGTTGTTCTCAACAACAAAGAAAGGAGATTGATAATTGTTATTTGTTAAGCAAAGTAATTCAAGTTTGAAATGAAGCCCAAGCATAGACACGTCATTTCAGAAATTAGTTGAAAAATTACTTAACAATTGAGTAAGTGGTTGGATAATCAAAGGAGAACTTGCGGTCAAGTAGCAAAGAATCACAATTACATTCTTCAGTAGAGATTGATATCAAGAGAATCTTTGAAACATCTTGGAAGTGATTTATCAGTATGCTTCAGCGCGTGAATTTCATGAAGTGGAATGGGTCAAAATCTTGTTGAGCAGTGTTTTATGTGAGAGTATTAGTATAGCCGTTGGAGATTTTGTTTTGGAGCCGACCTGATGTTATCCTTCGAAGCACATATATAAGTGTTCAGGCTTAGAATTGTCACCCTAACTCAGGCATTAGGGCTACACAACAATTCCATCCTTACAATGGAAACCTCTCCTAGCTGTGGGTAGACTATGGATGAAGAGGAATATCTAGATTCTAGGCCGGTTCCTATAAAATATGGTATATCACTTCCTGATTGAAAACTGAATTGGGAAAAAAGAGAAAAGAGATTTGTAACTGAACTTGCATAATAGAAAGGTGATACACCAAGGATATTCATATTCTTTTATGAAGTTTCAAACTGACTTATACTTATCATATTCTGATGGATCTTTAGATTATCATTCACTGATGAATACATAGGCTAATTGAAAGGGAATAACTAGGGTTTTGACCACAAGCAATACTTCTCCCATTAACAATATGCGCATTCCACAAAAGGCTTATATTTCTACAATATAGAATAGGAATTGCTATAATTCACTAGAATATATTTGCAAAAGCATTACTCTTACATGCAGAAAATTGAAAACAGGAAATATGAACAATGATCAC
>MU225001.1:1793002-1813573 GCA_018584345.1 Thuja plicata | reverse complement strand
AGGAAGCAGAATAAGAGAAGACTGGAGTGATGGACAATTCATCATCATTGTTGTAAAGTTTGACACCCATAACAAACTTAGACTCATGGGGAGTAAATAAGTAAGTGGGAGTATATAATCTAAAGAATTCATGAAAAATAGATTAGATATTGCAGAAGAGAAGTATATGAAGAAGAGGCTCAGTGAGTTGGTTAGCAACTTTACACTTGATCTTAGTTCACTCAATGTTGGTCAAGCATCCTTGAAAGAGTTTGCAGCAAAAGGCAAAAAGATTATTGCTGACTGTATGAATTAGGAAAGTTAAGTACCCATCATTACAAAGAAGATCCAGGAGGTAGAGGCTATGATAGAGAAGATAAGGAAATATGTGGAAGATCCCTCCACCGATATCAATATGTGTATATCAGGGGCAGATTGATAAGATTGAGAAGGCAAAGAAGATAATATCAAAGGGTGAGTAAAGTAATGTATAGAATATGAAGTATATCATATGATCAAGGTCCTAGCATAGACTTGGAGAAGATGGAGAAGCTACAATATGCATTATGCACCCATCTACAAATTGTTAATTCACTAATTGCACTTTGGGAGAAAGAGATCCAGAAGTTGCAGATTGCATATCCAAATATGTATGCTGAGTAAGTACATAGAAGTATTTTTGAGCACATTTTTCATTAATGTCAAAGGGGGAGTAGAGTATGAATAATATGGAGTCTAGTATATGATAAAAGGGAGATATAATATAGAGAGTTTTTATGTAAAAGTACAGATAGTAACTTCACCATATTCCTTTTCTGCCATTAATGAAAAAGGGGGAGATTGTTGAAAAGTTGACTATACTGAAGTATATGAATCTATTTAGTGTTTTCATTATGGCAACAAAGTCATATGAATTTTTCAAGTCAGCACACATTATCAGAAGATCATAAATTGGCTAAGTACAGAAAATAGGACAGAGCAAGGAACAAACTATTATAGTTTTGATTAGCGTGTGTTCATATGTTATCCAAATGATATGCACCTTTGAAGATAAGATTATGAGCATGTTTACATGCTAATTATAAGAGAGCATGATTAGATCTACAAGTATGAAGAAGATACAACCAGTTGAAGAGGTACAGCCAGTGAATGACAGAATAGGACAGAGATCGTGGAAAGAGCCGACAAAGATTGTTTTGGCATGGAAGTTTCACTTATCCTTAGTAATTGCGCCTTTGGATTAGCTATTTTTAGTGACCTAATAATCTATGTTTAAAAGTACATGACTTGATTCATTAGGGATAATTAGTTAGAGCTATTTTGGTGGAGCGGACTGTGTGAAAAGACGTGTCTGTTCAGTTTGAGTAAAGTAGTTATAATTAATTTTAAGCCAACTTAGTTAAGTGTTGAGTGGTTATGTAAGTGATCAAGAGAAATGGTAAAATTTTTCCTAAATCTGACATGTTAATTTCCTTTAAGGAAGTACTTATAGAAGGTCATTTGTGATGGGAAAAGTTGCGGAAGCCAGAGATAAGAAAGCAGAGCAGAGTGCTAAAGCAGCAAAGATATATCTATCATATGTTGATGATATATATTGAAGTAGAAGATTTTAGAGTGAAGAAAAGATTTTTATAGTGATTAAGAAGAGGTTAAAGCATCAGCACACAAAAGGAACTGATCAGACAAGAAGTGTCATAGCAGAAGTTCACCTTGCAGATACAGTGTGTATCAAATATCCAGAAGGTTGTAGCCTTCACCATTTGGACAGTGAGTCCTTGGATAGTGAGCACACCACCCCTAATAGGGTTATTTTAAAAGACTCCTAATAGGTTCCAACCCTTAACAAGGTCACTTCACTTCATGTATTGTAAAGACAACTCCTAACAGGGTCCAACCCTTAACAAGGTCACTGTACTTCATGTATTGTAAAGACAACTCTTAACAGGGCTAAGGTTCTTCTAACAAGGATCATAAGACACTAGTACAAAATATTTGTGGGTACTAATTCCCACTGGGTTTTTCACCTACATTGGGTTTCCCTGTAATCATATATGGTGTTATGTGTTGTGTATCTTACTTGCATTGATATTCAAGTTCAATACATAATAATTTAGGTAAAGATTCAGATAATAAGAAAAAGTATTAATTGATAGATCACTGATTCCCCCCCCCCCTCTCAGTGATCCTATTCCTAACAATAAACACACTCACAAGACCTTATAAGGCCTTAAAAACCACTCCTGACCTGGCTAGGGTCAGTACAAGCCACAACAAAACTTAGAACTTGGAGATGACCTAGGTGTTCCTGTACCACCGATTCACTTGCTAGAATGTATCAATACCTGATCCTTTAGTCTGCGCTTCAAATGTTGATAACAAATCTCCTCTTTCTAACTCTTAACTGATCTCAAAATCTGATATATCTCTTTTCTTTCCTTCACTTCTCTTCTCGGTCACTCTGCCTGGTATATGCTTGTGATATACAAAACTTTGCTTCTTCTGCATACACACCAAATCTCTGCTCTTCACAACCACATCCACACACACACTAGGGTTTGAAGAATTCCATATATAAATAATTGATGAAGCATCCAGATCAAGATCAACGATCTAGATTTATCACATTTTCAGCTTAAGCACCCCTTATTTTGATTGGTTGAATTACTTGCATAGGGATTAATGATCTCAACAATAAAGCATAATTAATGAATTAAATATCATCAAAAATATTTAAATGATACATAGAATTCAGCCAAAATGGTTTACCTAGGTGTTTGTGCCATTCCAAACACATAAAAAAAAACTGTCTCACTTGGCATATGTAAACTCTGATGCTCGGTCAAAGCTGTCACTTGACATTGACTGTCTATGCAACTTAGAAATCATTATGCTCGACAACTACTAAGTACTCGATGACCATTGACTTGCTCGATAGTAACTAATGCTTCATCAATACATAATATCTATACAAGTTATTAACATTGCTTGGCCTTTCTGGGATGGGTCGGTCACATTGATGACGACCAACATGCCTTGATTATGACTAAGTGTGTGGAAATAATAGACAACATGACTTGGAGATCAACAATTTTAGATTTTTATTGCAAAAGATGGAAAATTTAAAGTTGGATGATCTATATTAGGATCTTGGCAAGAAGTTTTAAGTGTTTTAAATTTTAAAGCATTGGTCAATGTTGTGACCTTGGCGCGAGTATAAGTTGTGTTTCTAGGAATTCCTTTTGGTTGGCTCCCTAGCAATCCTCCATTATGCAGATTTTAGTATGTTTAAAAATATGTGACAAAATGGCACATCTATCAGCATTAATGAGAATTAATTATGTTTGTTAAAGAAAAAATTGAAAGATGTTTTAGTTACACCATTTTGGTTCTTTCACAGCTCAAACAATATGATAATGATATGTGAAACCCTAGCTCTATCAATCTAGGGCATCATTGCCCTTTGCTAGGGCACAAGATACATAGTGCATTTTGGAAAACAGAGATGGAAAACAATTTGTGTGGTTTGTTCAGTTACATTTTGAAGTGACATGTGAAATATTTGGAGATCTTTGGTTCACGGTGAATCACAGGTTTTCTATTTTTGTTTAATATTTTGTTAATGCCTTTGCTTTAGTAAATTTTTTTGTTTATTTTGTTTAAGGATCAATTAAATATTTCTTATTTCTATAAATACATGTATTCATAGGTTGTCATGTTCTTGATAGTCATGTATCATAAAAAGGTTAAATCTTTGTTTCAAATATACAATTTTTAAAGAGTTTTGGATTGTGTTAAAGATGTGCTTACACTTTAAATGAATAATGTAATGCATTTCATACCAATGGTATGATAGTAATTATACATTACATTATACCACATGCTTTCATTTAGTAAACCCCAGTCAAGGTTTTGGTTACATGCATTCAATAATTACAATTGTATGAACTTACTAATGAGGGTTTTAAATCTTTTATTCATTTGATGGTAGACATCATACATGCACTCATAATCACATTGTTTGTTTTGTACAATACATGTTTTTATACACTCATCTATCATGGGTTTCATTCATATGTCTTTATTGTGTTTTAAATCAAACAAGCATGAGTTATGTTTCATTTCATACTGTGATGTTCTCATATTCATATGACTATGAGCCTAAGTTAGAGATGTATATGTTTACATTTATTTTTGAAACATACAAGAATCAGAGAGTGTGTCATCTTTTGGAGAATATGTTGCATTAACTAAATATGGTGATAAGATAAATATGAGTATGGAAAGAAGATTCACATTTTTTAGTTGTAAAGATATAGTATGTAAAGATATAGTAGTATATAAGTTAATTATGTTTATGATAAGCAACTTTGGATATTGGTTGAATTGTTTAGTTTGAAAAAGAATTATATGAAAGACAAGAATTAATTTTATTTGATCTTTATAATAGAGTTAAAAGAAGATATTTATAGTTGTTTAATTTTTGATAGGGATATTATTATTCATTTGAATAAGGTTTTAATAGAAGCAAATGTTTATGATGTTAATTCAAAAACCTGTCATGAGACATATGCAAAATAGTTAAGGTTAGTTCTTAAGAATAATTTTTTTTAAATAGTTCATCAATGTTGATTATGTTAGTCTTCAAAGGAATTGAGAAGGGGGGATGAATCAGTGCACCCACAAATCTGAAACAATTCTTAATTATCTTCCACAAGATCCAACATGAAAATGCCAATATTACATATAATCTAAGTAAATAAAACATTCACACAAAGTAAAATCAAGACTCAAGATTTTTTTCATGGAAATCCTTATTAGAGGGATAAAACCATGTGTGGGGATGATGCCTACAAATTTCACTAGTGCACCAAATAAATTTTCCCTATTACGAGAAGTTAAAAACACCCCGCTAAGGGTATACCTAATTAAGAGTATCTTTAGCCTAGTTAAAATCTAGTACAAGTCCTGTTAAGAACTACTCTATTAAGATATTTAAAACTCCTTCTAAGATTCTCTTGGTTAGAGGATTTACCCTTCAGATACTATTAAAGATCCTTGTCACCCTATTAGGAGTGACCTAGTTTAAAGGATTTTACTTGCAAACCTATTAGGGCTTGCCTTGAGATAGATCCAAGAAGAACTAATTTTATTATGACACTTTATGTTTTTTAGACACTTTAGTTTTGATCACAACACCACCTTTAATATCTAAAAACTTCATGCAATCATAATCTCTTATCGTGTTGTCTCAACAACAACTCATACACCCTAAATCTCAATTTCATCCTTCTTTTGTAACAACTTTGTCTAAGTCGGCCTTTTCCCTAAAAATTTTTACCCATAGAAATAAAAATCAAATTTGATCATACAAAAATGCATTTGTCAACTCAATAAAGTAAATACATCATTATACAAGTTGTAAAAAATCATTTACAAACATTAAATAGACCAGTTCACTGATTTGATCAAACTTGCTCTTCCTGTCTCTTGTTCTTCTTGTCGGTGTCACTTGAATCCTCAATAAATTGCTCAATTCTTTAGAATAATTGATCTAATCATAGATATAGATGGATATTCCTCTTTAGATGATAAATGCATGATCACACATCTTAACTTGATCTCTAACTCAAAATCTAGTTTCCTGTATCTCGCATTCTGTCATCCTCAATTCTTTAATTTGAACAATAACACCATTTTATCATGTTTCCAACAATGACAACACCACAATAGAATATCATGATCAACACTCAAATTATCCTCACCAAATTCCAACAATCTCCCCCTTTGGCATTGATGGAAACACTTAGAAAAATAAACAAGAAATTTTCCTATGTGTCTAATATTCTGGACAAATGAAAAATACATTACATTGCAAAGGAGTAAACTAATTACTGATAGCTCAAAATCCCCCCTTAGGAATTAAAAACATGTATACTACCCCCTTAACCATTACATTTACATTTTTCATGAACTTAGCCAAATTTCAGCCTTAGTTACATTCATTCCCCTTTGACAACAATGACAAAGGTATTACAAAAAGTATCAAAATTTTATTTATGTAAGAGTGACAACACCTAGTTACATTATACTAAAGACGTCATTGAAATTAACCTTTAAAGTATATAGTTCACTTTCCCAATTCTTCAATAAATTCTCCACACTTGCAATCTATCCACTTAGCAAAAATGCTAATTCCTCTAGTCCATCAATTATGCACACATTTTGAAATACTAATGTCTTGTCTGCTTCCATTTAACCATGTTGCAAAATATCTAGCTTGGCGATCAAAAAATTATTTAATTCCATCACGTTATCAATTCTCTTGTCTACCTCATTTCTTTTGGAATTCAACTTATTGTTTATGTTTCTAACCTTGGCACTAGATGCAGTAGCAGACTCATGTATAGGATCAAAATTTGTAACAAGAAATCTAAGCTCCTATTGAGATTCACATTTTTCCCTTTCTAAATCTTTCTAAAATTGGGAAAACTCAGACATGGTCTTAAGAATATTAACACCATCGTTCAATGAACCCTTCAAGTGGTTAACAACCAATGTAAGTGTTTTTTTGTCTGTAACAATTGACTGTGCCAACTTCTCCAATCTCTTCTTCTCATACACCTTCTCTAGTGTCAAAACTTGCACTTTCTAAACTCTTCATTTCATCAATGGTTACAGTGACCAAATGAGTTAACTTCTCTATAGGTGTAGCTTTCTCATCATACTTCACATTACTTAACTCTAAAATTAAATCTCTAGACATGAGTATTACCTGAGCTTCCTGTTGCATCCTTTTCTCTTTAGCTTTTGACTTAATCGACACAACAAAGTCTATCATCTCTTTGGGGCTCATGGTGCTTAATTCAATATGTTCTTTGATCTATATATCATCACCTATGCCTATTTTGGACTGTGTAGGAGGATTTTCCTTGTCTTTATTTTTTTCCTTTTCAGTATTTTCTTCCTCATTTACCTATTTGTCTTGTGAGTCACCATTTGTGATATCCTTTCCTTCCACTTTATTTTGTTGTTGTTCATTAGTAGAACCTTTTTATTATGTTTCATTGGTTATATCCTGATCGGTACCAATGCGTACTGGTTCTTCTTCCTTTTATGTTTCATGTACTTTCTATTGTTCTTGTGCCTCTATGAGTTCATCCTAAATTTCCATAGAAGAGTTATCTTCACCATTATCAGTTTCATTTCTAAGTTCATCAACTGTGACATTTACACCATCAACAGTAAATCCTTTGACCATCTAATTTATCACTGGATCATCTTGTTTTTCTTTCACCGATTCAAATTCAACATCCACGTGAGTTCCCTCACCCTTATCTTTTTCCAGACCTAAATGTTTTCTCAGAATTTATTTTGTTTCTTCTTTTAGTGATTGGATCTCTCCAGTCAATAGTTGTGTAGATCTTTCTCTCATTCTAAATAAATGCATTACTTATTTAATCTTTTCATCTATCTCTTCCTTTGAAGAGTCAGACATTAGGCTTAGTAAAATATACTTCACCAAATCTTTGTCCCTTGCAAGTGCTCCCTTCCATCTTGCATCAATTTTATCATATAATGTTGCAGGAATTTGATATTGTAATTCAATAGGCACTTTTCTCAACTTGTGCATGCTAAAAACAACAACATCCTCAATCATCTTCTAATATTGTTCATTGACCTTGTCATAGAAATTCCTTAAAAAAGTAACACACCCCACTTCTTTACTCTAAGCACTATGTTTTCAATAGAGATAAAATTTCCAAAATCAAATTTAACAGATTTAGTAGTAGGGGTACCAACTACCTTTGATTTATTACCTTTTTCCTTGATCTCCTTTTGTTCTTTCTCCTATTTAGTTCTCTCACTTTCTTCATCAACAACTTTCTCATCTCTTTGTGTTTTTTCTTTCTTCCTTTTTCATGCACCTTTAGGCTTGGAAATCTTTGCTGATTTCTTCTCCTATGTTTTTGCAAGAGAAGGTTTCTCCTTCTTAACTTGTGTAGCACTTTTTGTTTTTTGACCAGTTGGGGCACTACCAGTTGCCCCAACTACTTCAACATCTTCATCTCCTGCTACACCAAATGTAAAAACTTTCTCCTCAACATTTCTTTCTCTTGCTTTCTAAATTTTCTCCTTTGTGAAAACTTTTTGCATCATGAATTGTTCAATTGTTTCTTTACCTTCCTCTCAATGAATGGTTTCATTAAGTCCTTATGCACTTTGAGCTACTTTTATTCATATGTCCCAAACCTTGGAGTCTTGGGATATATTGGTTGAGCCATGAAGTTTTCTACATAGATTTCTAGAATGTCTTCTTCTAATTCATAACCCATAGGCATCACCCATGACGTCCTTAGCTAAAAATCTTCCATTAAACAGGTAAATGTATCAACCATGAAGCATATATTGTCCTTATGCTTTTCCACAATAGCATATGGTATACTTTCTTTCTCATGCATCTTCTTCTGAAAATATTTAAGGTATCCCCATACCTTGCTTGTGAAATCATTCCCTAGGAGTCTAATACAGTTGTTGATATGAATAAAAGCTAGAGTACTCACTAATCAAGTAATATAACTAATACTGGGGAACATGTTCTAAAAATAGAAGAAAAAGAACATGATTATATGACCATAATTAAACTTATGTCTCTTATCCTACTTAATATTTTCCAAGTTCATAATTAATTACTCTCTCATGGCTTCTGCCAAATAAAAGTCTTCATTCTCCTTAATCATTATATGTGTTGTGTGTATAGCACCACTAGGTATGTTATTCATCTGACTATAGTGATACACCTTATATCCAATAACCATAGAAATAAAATTTCACCTCTTGATTATAAATAACATTCACTATCATAGAATGACCATCCCACTTTGATTTTGTAAGCTTGATCACTTCCTCTTTTGGAATGGTGCAAAAAATAGGCACACCACCGGTTACAACATTGATTGCTTCTTTAGTGATATTATGTGGCCGATCTAACCACATAAGCTGGTCATGAATCCTGCTCAGAATATATCTGATCTGATCATCTTCAAAATCATCAGGGTAATTTATTGCATGATGAAAACCTTTATCAACGATTTGTTTGTGTTCATCTTTCAACACTGAATTATCATCACATAGTTTCTCGTATTGTCCATGAATTTATCTTGATCCTAGATTGGCCAATTTTCAATAGATAAATTCTCTAACATCTTCTACATGTAAAAAATAATAGGGCACACCAGTTAGGGCACGTGTTGGATTGTTTTCCATCGACTTGAATGGATGCTTCTTGAATTTTGGTCATGGCCTCTTAGTAATATCAATCAAATTAGGAGTATCCATCTCAAACTCTCAACCACAAAAGTAGATAACATATAAAAACCTTAAATAGTTTGAAACAAGGGTTCTTCCTGAAGAATGCAATAATACCCAATTGATTTGCTCTCCTAGATCAACACAAACAATCTCTCTTTATAGTTTGAATGTTATCAAATAACTCAAACAATGCTTCTTTCACTCCACAAAAACTTTCACAATGTGCAAGGTGAGGATGAATTCCAAAATAACATTTTTATCTACCTTCGCACATATACATTAAATGTATTTATGGATAGAAGTTACCTTTTCATTGATTGACCCAAAAAATCATCATCGTCGATGATCAAAATACAATGTAACTCATCAAAATTTCATAATACATTCTAGAAGTATTTATTGCATCTTAAAATGCTAATGGATCTTACTACACACTTTCAGGGGGTCCTCAAGATAGATTTAACAATTGTTTCTCTCCCTAAGCTACATGAAAGCTTAGTTTCATGATGAATTATCCACACCTAATGGAGATGTGGATTCCTCTAATTTCTTTCTATCTTCCTTATTCTTCCAAATCTTTTTCATCTCATTCCTGGTCTCTTCTACATTCATAATCTTCTTTCCTTTCCAATTTCTTGACAGGTTTAATGATTAGTTCCTTAACCTGCAATTCCTTGCTAGATGTCCAATCTTGTGACAATGAAAACATGTCATACTAGTTTATTTCCAAGGTCCAACGCTACCTCTTGAATACCTCATTCTACAATTCACAACCAAATGTCCATAGTTACCATAGATTAAGTATGTGACATTCATTTGCCTCTCTTTGGTAAGACCTTTCTTGGTTCATCGGTAACCTTTGGTTGTTTATTCTTGACCTCCACTCATTAGCTTTGTGACCATATTTGTCGCAGTTTTAATAGTAACCATAAAATCTACTAGATCTATTACTGGATCTAGATCTACAATCATAAGCAGTATGTCCATACTTATTGCAATTGTAGTAGTATGCATAAAAAGTGATAGATATATTATCATACATACTTCTACATACATTTGCAGTATGACCCACTTTATGACATTTGAAACATAGAGGTTTGTAGGCTTTCTCACCAAAATTTCTTTGTGTTACCTTCGGTTGAGGGGTGCAAGCACAAAGTTGGGTTCCAATTCCGTGGAAGTCCGTGGCTGAGAAACATTGGAAAACCAAAATGGGCACCCGTGTTTTTAGAAATGGGTGGCTGTTATGCTTCGTGTGCTTGAGCCGTAAATGTAAAATGGGCGCCCGTTTTGTAAAAAATGGGTGCCTATTTTGTAAAAGTGTTTAATTTTTATTGTAAACCATTTTGCAAGTCATTTTCACAACTTGCAAAATGGAATCACGTTTTGCTGTAGACGAGTGCCCATTTCGAGAGCTATCACTAGCCCCCTTGCTATTGTTTTTCTGAGTCCAAGTACATATCATTGTTTTTTATTATTTTTTCATTAAAAATATTATTTATTATTGTTTTTAATTATTTTAATGTTAAAAAATGTATTATAATTACTGTTTAATGTTTAAAGTTCTTTTTGAATAGGATTAAAATAAATTGTTATGTTTAGTTTTATTTTAATTTGTAAATTATTTTAGAAGACAACAAAACTTTCAAAGCTGATTTAATCCTAGGTAGAAAACTAAAACCTAAACCTAAACCTAACCACAATTGAAACAAGAAACCCTAGGTAGAAAAATAAAACCTAAACACAACTAAAACAAGATTGTAAACCCTAGGTAAAAAACACAAATGTAAACCTAGACACAACTAAAAACAAATTTGTTAACCCTAGGTCTAGAAAATAAACAATAAAATATCTCTCTCTCTCTCTCTCTCTCTCTCTCTCTCTCTCTCTCTCACACACACACACACACACACACACACACACACACACACACACACACACACACACACACACACACAAGACCAAATAAGATCTAATACCTACTAATAAGACCTATTAGGGCCGTTAAGATGTAATAGAACTAGAATCAAGACCTAACATGTGACTAATAAGACCAATTAGGACCTATTACTTAATTAAGACCCAGTGGGAACTAATAGGACCCTTAAGACCCAATAAGACCACTTAAGACCTAATAAGACTAATTTAAGACCTAATAGAACATATAAGACCTAGATTAGGACCTAATAAGACTAGTAATACCTAATAGGACCTATAAAACCTATTAAGACCTAATATCCAAGTTAATAAGACCTAATAGGACTTATTAAGATCAATTAGGACCAATTAATACCTAATAGTTCACCTAATAAGATGTTGCCTAACCTAACATTATTAATAAGATATAAAATTACCTAATACCAAATAATAAGACATAATAAGACCTAATATAGGATCTCTCTCTCTCTCTCTCTCTCTCTCTCTCTCTCTCTCTCTCACACACACACACACACACACACACACACAAGACCTAATAGGAACCTTCAAACCTAATATGACCTATTAATACCAAATAGGACCAATAGGACCTATTAAGACCTAATATGTATACTAATAAAACCTAATTTAGGACCAATTAAGACCTAATAAGATACAATAAAACATAATAGTCCACCCTTAAGACCTAATAAGACACAATAGGATCCTTAGGACCCATTCCTTGACCTAACATTATTAATAAGATATAAAAATACTTAATTCCTAGTAATAAGACATAATAAGACCTAATATGATCTCTCTCTCTCTCTCTACATATTACGACTAACTAGGACCAATACCATACCTATTAAGACCTAATTTAGGAACAATAAGACATAATATGACCTATTAAGACCAATTAGGACCAATAGGACCTAATAAGATGTAATAGGACCCTTAGGACCAGTACATACTAATAAGACATAATAAGACCTAATAGGATCTCTCTCTGTCATATTTTTAAATTTATATTTCTAAATTAAATATTGCATTTAGTTATAAGTCTAAATTAGATCTTTGTAAGGTAAAATGTAAATTATATAGTAATTGTCAATTTTCATGTTTGTATATGTATAGTCGAAAAATGGAAGCACTCCCATGGTAGAATAGTTTATCCTTCTGGGTAAGTGGTTTGGCATCATGTCAAGCACCTTGAATGGGTTCTTGACTTTGATTTATCTTTATCCTCCTGTTCTGTCCTATTTCCACTCTTTCTAGCCTTTTTCTAGCAACCCAAACTAAGAAACTGGGACTTTAGCCTTGGGGTCTAGGTCGACCTTTTTGGGTCAAGGTTGACCTTGACCTTGACCTAGGTCACAATTGATATTTTTCAGGTCTAGGTCCCAAATTCCAGAATCTCAGGGTTTCCAGATGTCGGTCTTTAAAAAAAGTTAATTCCCACTTCCGGCTCAGCTGTTTTAGACTTTGAGACAATGAATCCTAAATTATATTTAACATAGGTCCTCTTCTAGGGGCATGGGTCTAATTAGAATTTAATTCTCCTATGTCAACCTCTCTAGAAGATTATGCCCTAATTTCATATAAAAGGAAGCCTTCTCCTCTCATTTTCGCTAAGTCTCAAGAAGTGAAAATCTAAGTGAAAGCTAAGAAACAAGATTTTAAGCAAGAATCCACTCTCAAGCACTCAAGAATTCAAGTATTCAAGAAATTTTCAAGCATCCATTTTCATCAAGGAGATCCA
This sequence comes from Thuja plicata, assembly GCA_018584345.1. Lineage (NCBI taxonomy): Eukaryota > Viridiplantae > Streptophyta > Pinopsida > Cupressales > Cupressaceae > Thuja > Thuja plicata. The sequence goes on along the minus strand of MU225001.1, from coordinate 1,800,606 downwards.
TTGGTGGTCATTCAAGGATTCAAGCTCCATGGAGCCCTCTTGTTAAAGATTTCTCCATCTACATTCCTCCAAGCCTCTTCCAATTCAAGAACCCATTCAAGATTGGTGTTAAAGATCTACAAGAAATTGATTGAAGACATCCTACATTATAAATTATACCTTTTACATCTATTTGATACATCCATACTTATGGATTCAAGGATTCGAATCCTCCATAAGGACTTTTACATAAGCAAGGTGAATTGTTTCATTTACTTTTTTTGTGTTTGTAATTTTAATTATATATTTGAGGTTAATTCCAAAACTGGGGTTTGACCAAGGAAAACCCCTGCCCCAAAACTCAAACCCCTTTTTCTTGTAGGTGCAGGTTCAGAATAGCAGATCAGGATGGAGATTCGGATACCCTTTTCAAAAAGCTTCCAGGATTTGAAAGTAGATTTTTAGTCTGAGACTTTTGAGAATGATTGTGACATAGGGCACAATTGGAAATTATAGTAAATGGTGACATTGACTTGAGGGTACAAATCAGAACTATCTCAGAATGGAAAAATATTTATGGGTTTTGTCTGTCTTAGTGTTTCTATTCCAGATCATGTCTCATATTTTCTAGAAACTCAACATAGGCTTTAGAAAATAGCATTCTTTGGATCTGCAATATTTCAAGGTTAGTGCATTTCTCCTATTCAATTCAATTAGGTTTTCAATTCATCTAAATCTAAAAAACATTCAAATTAATAAAATCAATAAACTGGGTGCTTAGATCTTCCTTCTTTATTATTGTTTCCAAATGATTGATTCATTTATGCATTGATCCTTTCTTTTGGGTTAATCAAATTGGATCTTTCATTTGCATATCTAAGGATAGAAGGAGAATATTTCATTTACCCCCATAACAATAACAACATACATAATAAAAACAATTCAAATGTAACATATCTATAATGTCCTCAACTTGTTATCTTACATTTTGGTGAACCTGTGATAGACAACTCTTTCTTTTTGGTGTTAGATTTACATTTTTAATGTTAGATCTTGCATGCATATTTGATTATTTTTCTTTTATGTTCTTGCATTTCCTTTCAAAAATTAAAATCAACTCTTTTCTTTCTAAATTAGTTCATTTACATTACATTGGTGTATGAGCTTTACCACTTCTAGTATTACTTATGGCATCCTGATTAGAAGAAGCCATAGACTCATGGGTTCTTTTGATCCTGAATCTTCCTCTCCTTTCCGTACGATCTCGGATGACAACTTGAATACTCATGATTTCAATTCTTCTATGGATCATAACTCTTCTCACTCATCTCATGATGAGGAGGATGCTTTAAGAGTTCCTCTAGAACAAGTGCAAAAACTTTCAAACAAACTTGATAAAATGGGAAATTGGCTTATTCAAGAAAACCATAATCATGATTCCATTCAAGCTATAGAGGCTCTTAAGAAATTCCTTCATGATAGTGATCAAGGTGTTACTTTCTTGCATGGTATCACTCATCTTGTGCATTCAAATGTTAAACCTTTATCTCAAGAGTCTCAAGATCTAGGATATACACCTCCTATCTCTAGTTAAGAACCTTCTTCTATTCCTTTACCTAGCATTCCTACTTATAATCCTCCTTTAATGACTACATCTCTCCCAATTTCTTCTATTCATAAGAGTGTTCCATCGGTATCTCTACCTACCTCACAACCTTCATACCATAGTGTACCTTCTACTTATACTAATCCCCTTCCAACTATGGTTCCAAATGTTCCACCGGTTGTATCTTCTATTCCTACTGCTTCCTACACATTTCCTAGTGTTCCTAACATTCCTATGCCACTTGTGTCTTCTAATGATTCCACAATTATTATTTTGGATTAGACTGTTTCATCTTTAAAACAACAACTTTCATCATTAACTCAATCCAAGTTTAGCATTCCTACATGTGACATGGGTAGTCCCTTATCTTTAGACATTATCTGCTCTACTGTTCCTCAACAAGCTGATGTGTCTTGTCTAGAGAATTACAATGGTAAAGGTGATCTTGTTACTCATGTTAAAACATTTCAAATCATTTGTAGTGATTATGCTCATGACCATATGATTTTGGCTAAACTATTTTCTAGAACCTTTTGTGATAAGGCTTTGCAATGGTATTTTCCTTTACCTCCTTATTCCATTGTTTCTTTTCCTAAACTTGCTAATACCTTCATTCAAAAATTTCAAAATAGCATTGGTCCATAAGTTTCATTAACTAATTTAATGCATTGTAAACAAAACATTAAGGAAAAATTAACTGATTTCATTGGTAGATTTAAGCACTTGTATGCTCATATTTCTTATCTTGTTACTGATATTGATATTCAGCACATGTTTATTTCTAACTTACAAAAATATATTAGAGATAAGATTCTACTTACTGAATTTACCTCTTTTCAACAAATTTGTGTAGAACTTCATCATTATCAATTACAAGTGAGTCAATTTGAGAGCAACACTCCAATGGCTCATGTTCCAGTTGATAAGAGTGAAAATTCTCCTAATCCTAATAAATTTTGGAAACCTAACAAATACATCAAGATTAATAAACAGATGAATGTACTTGCTGATCAAGTTGTTGTTGCATCCCACAATGCCACTTCTGCATCCACTTCTTTCTATATGAATCGTACATTTACTCCTCTCTCTGAATCTTTACATTCCATTTTGAGTAGGCTATTAAGTGTTAATATGATTACTTTGCCTCCTATTCAACCTCTCCTTCCTACTACAATAGCTTCAAAATCCTTTGATTACAAAGATTTTTTCCAATACCATTGCCAGAATGGCCATGACACTAAAAAATGTTATTCTCTAAAACATAAAGTTCAAGACTTAATCAATTCCAATGCTTTATCTATTAATAATCTTGATGGTAATGGAAACAAATTTTTCTCTCCTCCTAATTAAAAACTTCAAGTCTACATGAATCCTCTACCTACACATGATACTAATACTATCTCTCAACCATCTTCTATGCATATAGTTTATGATTTAAATATGGACGATCTTAATTAGATTGTTAATTATGTGGAAAGCATTGTTGTATCTCCACCTACTATTCAAGATCCTTCACCTCCACCTCAACTTCTAGTTCTACCTAAACCTCAGAAACAAACTAAGGATAAATGACCATGGGAAATTTCAATTACCTTTGAAGATTCTAAGACTATTAAGGCTCCTGATGATCCCCTTTATATTTATGCTAGGATTGCTAAGATACCTACACGTGTTTTCTTGTTTATCCCACATCTTTAATCAATGTTATTACTGAGGAAAATATTTTTATGAAAGGCCTACAACATGATTTTTATGATCCATCAGATGCATGGATCCAAACTTGTAATGATTTTCTCTACCCTGCACTTGGTTCTATTAACTTTCCCATTGAACTTTGTGGCAAGGTTGTAGATACTACCTTCATCATTGTTCCTACATTTGATCAATTTCAAGTCAAATTTGGTTTTCCTTGGGTAACTGCTATGCATGCTAGTGCTTCTCCTATTCATAAATATCTTAAGTTCATTCATAATGGAGAAGTAAAAATGATTAATCATAGTTTATATCAACCTTCTAGGCCTAGAGATTGTGCTAGTCTTGATTTCTTTTGGCCCTCATTGCCTAACTCATGTCCTTCTCACCCTGAAAACCTTTTTCACTCATATCAAGCCTATAAACATCGCAAGATAGTTGAGTTAAGAATGCCTCAAATAGATCTCAATCGTGGTCTTTTGCCAACTCCTTCTATTCCTCCTTTATCCATTATTACTAACTCTATTATTCAACCTCCCAGTATTACTACTCCACCTACTGTGAATCCTATCAATCCTCATACAAAACCTGTGAAGGAATCAGTGGTTATTCCTCCTACTTATCTACATGTGTCAAACAAATCAAAATGTAATAAATCTGATAAAGAATGTCATAATAAGCGTAGAGATAATGCTAGGGCCCATGCGTCTCTTCTTTGAAACTCTTTATATGCCTGATATGGTGGAAGAAGTCAATATTCACAATGATGTTAAGATGAATGAGTATGATGATCCTATTCACATCTTAGATCCAATTTCAATTAATCTTGATGAGGAGGATGCTTAAGATGATCCTATTTATCTTAGTGGTGAATATGAGACCATTGATCTTGACACTAATTTACCTCATATGCTTTCAACTCAATTGGCAATTACACCTAGTATCGAGCAACGTGATTCTCAAGAAGATCTTTGTTTAAAACTGGTTATTATTCCTACTTTATTGGATATAGTCCCTCTTGTGATTTTCCCACCTTCCCCACATGATATATACTGAGATGGGAAGAGTAGGCGATGCGCACGATTGGCTTATCCTTTGTGGGTCTACTTTCTTTGGGTAACGTTGTCAATTCATTTGCAATAATATCATATTTATATGTACATGTTATCTTATGATCATGCTGAACCCACAATAGGTAGATCCCTTCTGTGTTCTTTGTATGTTTATGTGATATTTCCCATGATTTTTCTTTGTTTGGGGGCATCTCGTAGTGGAAACATAATCAGTAAAGTTGTTTATGTTTCCATTCAAGCCATTGCTCCTATTAAAGTGTTAGCAATAACTTTAACATGGGGGCATATGATCTACTCACTTTTTGCACACATGCACATTCAAAATATTTTCAATACTTAAAACTGTTTCCATTTATGGATTAAAGGCTAATCCTTAAAGCATGGACATTTTACTTTTTAGGATCCCTTGATCCCTCTAGTTTAAATTTACACAGATCTCTTGATCCCTCCAATTTCAATATACAATGTTTTGATCCCTTAATGTCGAAAGGTGTCCTTAAGAATGGATCTCCCTGATGCGTTGACTAGTGAGTAGCCACATTCACTAGGTGGTTTAACTCCATCTTTCCAGTTACACTTTTTTTTCTTGTATGATTCAAATGGGAAATAAGTTCTCATTGGGCGAGGTAACCATACCCTCTCTCTCTCCTTAATTGGTAATGTCTCTCTTATCATGATCTTAGGGTTGATAAAGAATTAAGTCCCTTGGGGGATTGAGGATTTCTTTATCCCTTTATGATTCCAATAAGATTATCTATTCTTTATGATCTCCTTTACCAAGAGTTTGTATTGAGTCCATACTCTTGCTAAAGTGGGGGCTAAATGTATAGTCATAAAATGGAAGCACTTCCATGGTAGATTAGTTTATCCTTCTGGGTAAGTGGTTTGGGTTCATGTCAAGCACCTTGAATGGGTTCCTGACTTTGATTTGGCTTTATCCTCCTGTTCTGCCCCATTTCCACTCTTTCTAGCCTTTTTCTAGCAACCTAGACTGAGAAACTGGGACTTTGGCCTTAAGGCCTAGGTATACCTTTTTGGGTCAAGGTCAACCTCAACCTTGACCTAGGTCAAGGTCAAACTCGACCTTGACCTAGGTCAAAATCAATCTTTTTTAGGTCCAAGGCCCAAATTCTAGAATCTCAGGGTTTCCAGATGTCGGTCTTTGGAAAAAGTTAATTCCCGCTTCCGGGTCAGCTGTTTTGGACTTCGGGACAATGAGTCCTAAATTATATTTAAAATAGGTCCTCTTCTAGGGGCATGGGTCCAATTACAATTTAATTCTCTTATTCCAACCTCTCTAGAAGATTATGCCCTAATTTCATATAAAAGGAAGCCTTCTCCTCTCATTTCCTCTAAGTCTCAAGAAGTGAAAATCTAAGTGCAAGCTAAGAAGCAAGATTTGAAGCAAGCATCCACTCTAAGGCATTTAAGAATTCAAGAATTCAAGAACTTTTCAAGCATCCATTTTTATCAAGGAGATCCATTGGTGGTCATTGAAGGACTCAAGCTCCATGGAGCCCTCTTATTGAAGATTTCTCCATCTACATTCCTCCAATCCTCTTCCAATTCAAGAACCCATTCAACATTGGTATTGAAAATCTACAAGAAATTGATTGAAGGCATCCTACATTCTACATTCTAACTTTTACATCCACTTGATACATCCATACTTGTGGATTCAAGGATTCAAATCCTCCACAAGGACTTTTACATGAGCAAGGTGAATTGTTTCATTTACTTTGTTTATTTCTATAATTTTAATTATATATTTGAGGTTAATTCTAAAATTGGGGTTTGACCAAGACAAACCCCTCCCTCAAAAAACAAACCCCTTTTTCTTGTAGGTGCAAGTTCAAAATAACATATTAGGATAGAGATTCTGATACCCTTTTCAGCAAACTTCTGGGATCTAAAAGCAGAATTTCATTCTAAGACTTTTGAGGTTGATTGTGACCTAGGGCACAATCAAAAATTTTGGAAAATGGTGACATTGACTTGAGGGTACAAGTTGGAACTATCTCAGAACAGAAAAACATTTCTGGGTTTTGTCCATCTCTGTGTTTCTATTCCAGATTCGGTCTCATATTTTCAATAAACTCAACATAGGCTTTAGAAAACAACATTCTTTGGATATGCAATATTTCAAGGTTAGTGCATTTATCCTATTCAATTCAATTAAGGTTTTCAATTAATCTAAATCTAGAACACATTTAAATTAATTGAATTAATAAAATGGGTACTTAGATCTTCCTTCTTTATTCTTATTTCCAAATGATTTATTCCTTTATGCATTGATCCTTCCTTTTGGGTTAATCAAATTGGATCTTTCATTTGCATATCTAAGGATAGAAGGAGAGTATTTAATTTACCCCCATAAAAATAACAACATACACAATAAAAACAATTCAAATGTAAAATATCTATAATGTCCTCCATTTCTTATCTTACAGTATATACATTTGCAGATTATATACCCATGGATCATTTTGATATTGAGGAGCTTTTAGGTCAGTAGAAACCTCCACCTCCACCTCCACCTCCACCCACTCCTACAAAGTTGAGGGAGAATATTAGGAGAAATATAGATGCCATCACATGTGACATTAATACCATTAGACATGAGCCTCATCCACCTCCACAGCTACTACGCCTTGCAGACAGCATGCAAGGCATTTTAGATTCAGTACAGTCATTAGACTCAGAGCTTGATAGTTATTAGTCATGGAGGGAATCCATGCATACCTTTTATGTAGATGACCTCTTAGATAGAGAGGTCAATGATTTAAAATTAACAAAAGTGATTTGAAAGCTTATTTTGTGAACCCTAAAATGGGTGAGGAGATACTTGACAAGAAGCCACACATTTCTATTTGATGGTGTCGGCACCCACAGATAGCTGCACATTTCTGGGAGCGGTGGTGGATGGTATTTAACCATCCACCACATGCTAATCATGAGGTCCCCTTATATTTTTTGAAAAAATTATGGGCTTAACTTCAATTGGGTAGGAAACCTAATTACTTTGATATGAGAGATTTTCAGGGGGTAGGTCAGGGTATGCCACAGAGCATGCCAGGGGCCAAATTAAGTGATAGAAATCAAAATCATGTGCTTAATGAGCCCCTTTTTCCTCTCCCTACTTTAGTAGTTCATGTACCTATCCACCATTGAGTAGTACACTCAGCTCTTGGTTCATTGAGTTCCCTTTCGGGGAATTTGTTAGAGCAGATGACCCAGGCGAGCGTTGCCCCTAG
>MU225001.1:1764441-1786040 GCA_018584345.1 Thuja plicata | reverse complement strand
GAAATTGCCAAAAATAAGTCAATATATAGCTACAATTTGGATAAATGGGTGCAGTCTGATCTGGTTGAACTCAAAAATAGATGCATCAAGCTGGAAAACAAGAGCTCCTTGATTGAAGAAACCATGAATACTATCAGAAAATATCTTTCCCATAATTCCAATGTTCCTGTTAATGAAGATAGCTCTGAAATTGATGAAAAAATCAGAAATGCTGTAGAGTTAGCTATGATTCCCATTCAGAAGAAAATTAATGGGAATGAAGAAATGTTGAAAAACTTGCTCATGCTGGTAAATACTGGTATGAAGGCTACTCTTGAGAACCTAATTTCTCTGAGCAATTGGCTGGAAAGTAATAAAGACAATGCTGATCATCCAGTTACTTCCCAGCAAATGGGACCTGGAACATGTACTAGACCAAGAAGTAGAAGATCGAGGATTTGGATCTCCAAAAGCTGAGAGAGTACGTGATGACTATGAAGACTCAGCTGGTGGATTCTGAAATCTTTCTGAAATCTTTACTCTGACTTTGGTGCTGGCGGTCTTTCTTTCTAATTTCTTTCCAGCGTTTCTTTTGTTTTTTGTCTTGTATGTAACTAATGCCAATTCTGGGTTTTGACCCACTATAGACTGCTCCCCTCCTTGGGATAGTCTATTGTTCTTTGGGATTCTTTGCCTTTCCTTTCTATGCTTTGTTAAAGGGTTTCGGGGTTCCCTTCAAAACCTGCTTTTAACTTAATCAAAAACATTTGGATAAGTCCAACCTATAACATTCTAATTTAGGAGCGAGATGGAAGGAGTGGGAGCAAGAGCTGGAGAGAAAGGGCGGGCATGAGGGAATTTGAAAACCTACGATGGTAGGAAAGGCGATGCTGGAGGAATCCTGGCATCTGCTACTACAGGAGACCAGCAGATAGTGGGAGGATCAACAGAAGAGGGCTCCACAAAAGATTTAGATGAAGTCAAGGACCCTCCTTTCTGAGATGGTGGGCCAGGAGAAACTTCATCTAAAGGCTCCTTGGTCGATCAATATGATCATGCTTCAAACAGGAATCTACTTAAAGGTAGTTGGTCATTGTTATTTGAGATTAAACCATTAGGAAAATCTACTTTTCCTGGAATCAACAATATTTTGGATCCCTGTAAGGGTTACTTTGGCATATCCATCCCTGATCCCCTTGTGGACCATACTGTTTCCATAATGGCTCTTACTCTAGTTGGTAAGTTTACAAGGACAAAACCTAATATTGAGCTTGTTAGAGAGTTTACTTATTGTAAATGGAAACTCAAGGGACAAGTGGATATCACAACAATGTCAAAGGGGTTTTTCTCCTTTCTCTTCTAAAATATGGAAGAACTATCAAAAGTGCTATGTGGAGGACCATGGATGTTTGGCAAATTATCGTTGGCTCTTCAAAAATTTGTTGAATCTAGATCTCAATGCTGAGATATTTGATATTGTCCCTATTTGGGTGTGACTACCTAGCCTCCCAATGGAATATTGGCATGAGGATGGTTTTTTTGGTCTCGCAACTATGTTTGGGGAGCTGCTATCGATTCACTTGATGACAGCCGCCAGATCTAGATTAGTCTATGCTAGAATCTGTGTGAACATACATCATAAAATGAATCCACCTAAGGTCATCACTATCAACTCTAAACTAGGTAAGTACATCAAAACTTTTGAATATGAATCACTTCCCTTTGCTTGTTTTTCCTGTAAAAAAGCTTGTCATTAGGCTAAACACTGTCCGCTGAAAAAACTAAAAGAAAAAGAAGATCATAAAAGGGAACCTAAAAAAGTATGGAAGCAAAAAATCAAACCTGTTGATAATTCTTTAGGGAATCCTGATCTAGGTCAACAAGAGAACAAAATAGAGAGTTTAAATAGTAATGAATCAGAGGTAAATCTGCTACTTGAAAACCAAAGCACTTTGGATAAACAACTGAGTATTGATCAAGAAGTCAGAGTAGAATCTAGTCAATAGCAGGGATAGCCTAAGGTGAAGGAGCTAGAAGCTACTAATAATGCAACCAATTTGAATGGTCCATAATATTTATCCCCTTCTAGAGCTGAATCTCCTATTCCTAATGAAGGAATTATCGGGGAACATGACCTTAATGGTAATTCCTCATAATATAGTGATGTTGACTCATTATCCCATATTGCTTCTCTGTGGAGTGAAGAAATCTTGGAGAGAAACTTGAGTCCATAGATAAACCTTGTAAACCAAGAAGCTCCTTGGTCACAGGTAAAGAAAAATAAAAGTTTTGACAAAAACTCAAGCAAAAAAGGTGACTAGAACAATAGTACTTCATGTGAATCTTCTAAAAAACAAGAAAATCATAGTCGAGGGGGAGTACAAACTAGAAGAAAACTTAAGGCTGATGTTGGCACTCCTAAAAGTAAAAAAGGAAGAGAATCACATAAGAAAAAAAAATCAGGAAGAAAAATAGAATATAGCGGATGGAAAACAATGCACCATCCCAGAGATATGTTCTCCAAGTCTTTAATATGAAATATATCTCTTGGAATATGAGAGGGCTTAATAGCCTCCATAAATAGGATGTTCTTAGGAACATGGTTAGAGATAGAAAACCTAATATTTTACTTATCCAAGAAACTAAAATGACTAAAGAAAATAAACAAAAATGCATGTGTCTAAAGACTATGGGAGTATTGGAGGTGATTCTGAGGGTGCTTTAGGTGGCATAGGGATTTTTTGGAATAATAAAAATGTTGTGTGCAATTTAATTCTCAGTGAAAAGAACATTTTATTGGTCAAGATTACTTTCCTCAAGGAAAATTTCAGTTGGAACCTTATCAATATATATATATGCCCCTAGCTGGAGAGGAGGTAGCTAGAAGTATATGCAAAGATTGAAAGAAATCCATAATCTTTATCAAGAAATTAGCTAGATGATCATGGGAGGCTTCAATACTCCTCTCAAAAATAAGGAAAAAAGGGAGGGATTACCTCCCAAATTGACAACAGGTCTTATTTGATAGAATTTGTCAATGAGGAAGCCTTATTAGATATTGAACTAGAAGGAATTGACTATACTTGGTCAAAAATATGTACAGGGAAGGATCTAATCCAGGTGAAACTAGATAGAGCCCTCTTAACCCATGATTGGCTATCTAGATAATTTTGCACTCTTCCTGCTGAACTTCGTATTGGATCTGACCACTATCCTATATCCCTAAATATTAATCACATCAAGGGCAGAAAGAATATTCCCTTCAGATTTGAAATAATGTGGCTAGCCCACCCTAATTTAAAAGATAAGATTGAGGAATGGTGGAACTACACTATTGAAGGGGGAGCTATGTATTGAATGGCTAAGAAACTAAATACTATTAAAAGTAATCTAAAAACATGGAATAAGGAAGTGTTTGGGGATATATTCTATCTGAAAGGGAATTTGCAGAATGAAATTAAGGAAATTCAGCATAGTATCTAGAAGGAGGGTCTTTCAGAGGAAACTAGAACCAAGGAAAACAAACTTCTAGCAGATTATCATTACACTATTACCAAGGAGGAATATTTCTAGAGACAGAGATCTAGAGCTCTTTGGCTTAAGGCGGCGGATAAAAATACAAGATTTTTCCACATGATGGCTTTCAAACATAAAGATATTAATAGGATAATGAATCTCCAATCTAAAGGTAAAACTATAAGTAAGGAGGAAGATATCAGATCAAAAATTCTAAGATAATTCTCAGAGCTACTGGCAAAGGATAATAATTTGAATAGATCTAATCAGGACAAAATTCTCTCTGCCATTCCCAAGTTGGTCGATGATCCTTCTAACAAAATGTTCCAAGATATCCCTTTGAATAAGGAAATTAGAAATGTTGTCTTCTCCTTTGAAGGAGAAAAATCTCCTGGCCCAGATGGCTTCCCTATGCTATTATTCTAGCAATTCTAGAATATTATTGGTCACGATGTGCAGGATGCTATCAAAGAATTATTTCTCTCTAGATGTCTTCTCAGGGAATTAAATGCAACTTTCTTGGTTCTTATTCCTAAAAAAGTAGGAGCCAATACTGTGGAAGATTTTAGACCTATCAGCTTGTGCAATTATTTATACAAGATTATTTCTAAATTTATTACCTCCATACTGCTTCAGTTGCTTCTGAATATTATTTCCCCCCAGAAAAATGGTTTTGTTCCTAGGAGACAAATCCTTGATTCTATTATTGTGGCTCATGAGAATATCCATTCTCTGGAAAAGGAAAAAAAATAGAGCTTCATGATGAAACTGGACCTATCTAAGGCTTCTGACAGAGTCGATTGGTAATTTCTACAGATGATGTTGTCTTCTTTTGGTTTTAACAAGGAGGTTATAAAAATTATTATGCAACGTGTCAGTACTGTTTCTTCCTCTGTCATTGTTAATGGAGGATCTTCTGCTTTTTTAAACCAACTAGAGGGCTAAGACAAGGAGATCCTATCTCTCCTATTCTCTTTTCTATAATTGTTGAGTACCTTGGGAGGTATATCCATAAAATGGTGGAAAAAGGTGAAATAAGTGGTATACAAGCCTCTTCTGCTAGACTAATATGCTCTCATGAGAAATTTGTGGATGATACTCTTATCATGGGAGAGTTGACTATTAAAGAAGCCAAAAATCTAAAGAAAGGTCTTTCTATCTATACTACGGAAACTGGCTAGCTAGTCAATTGGACTAAGAGCTCCATCTTCTTCATAAATACTCTGGAAGAAAGACAAAATAAAATGTCAACTATTCTTGGTTGTACTATTGGGAAACTTCCTTCTTCTTACTTGGGCTTACCTCTTTGCTCCAATCCTCTGAAAATTTTATGGCATACTCTTATAGACAGATATAACAATAAATTTGCTAGGTGGAAAGGGGGACTCAACAATGTAGGAAAGCTCCAATTACTGAAATCTACTCTTCATAATCTCCCAATTTATGCAATGAGATTTTTTAAAATTCCATACAAAATTTCTATTGAAATTGAGAAAATCTAGAAAAGATTCCTCTAGTCAGGGGTTGAGGAAAAGAAAAAACTGAGCCTTGTTTCTTGGGATAAAGTTTGTAAGCCTAAAAAGATGGGAGGTCTTGGGCTGCAAACTATTAAAAACATAAATAAAGCCCTCATAGTGAAACAACTGTGGAGGATTTATGGAGATCAAAAAGAATGGAATTGTATTATTAACAACAAATATTATTTCCTGAATAATTCTTTGGAGGACTTTATAGGTGATGACAACAGTATTAATGGCTCCTTCATCTGGAATAGTATCAAATCTACTAAAGACTTGATTGTAAAAGGAAAAATATGGAAGCTGGGAGATGGATGTAGAATTGATTTCTAGGATGATGAATGGATCCACTCAGAGCCTTTGTCCAACAACCAAGACTTGAAGCAAATCATTAAGAGAAGCAAAGAGTTTATTGGCACTAAAGCTCTTGATTACTGGGAGGACAAAAATTGGAAGAATCTGGGAGAAATTGATGTTAGATTTATTTCCCTCCAGCGTGAACTACAAACCTAGTATATAAAAGATAACATCCAAGATTCAATTGTGTGGAATCCTACTTTTGATGGAAAGTATACTATGGCCTCCACTGTTAATATCCTTTCTAAATGAGAGGAAAGGCCTCCCTGCTCCTTTGTGTGGTATAAAAATCTTATACCTAAAATCAATTTCTTCTACTGGCTCTTAATTCAAAATAAACCACTAACTCTTGATAATGTCTCTAGGAGGGGTATAAATATTGTTAATAAATGTAGTCTTTGTTTTGAAAATTATGAATCTTGTGATCATATCGTGCTCCATTTCCCTTTCACTCGTAAAGTTTGGGATATCATCTTTAGAAATTGGAATCTCTTTTGGTGTTTTCCTTCTATGTGGTAGGATTTTGTTGCTCAATGGAGCTACCCACCTCATAAATTTATCGACAAAGACCTATGGTTCCTCATTCCTCCTCACTTTTGTTGGAGAATATGGAAAGAACACAACAATAGAATCTTTAGAGAAAATCAATCTACACCTGAAGTGGTAGGAAACCAAATTTGTAAGGCACTGGAAGAAAACTTCCTTTCTTCTAAATTAGATTCTAACTTTAGTAAGAGGGAAAGTGACAGAAATGACAAAGTTCCTAATCCTCTCAATCAGAGATCCATGGCTACTTGGACTTTTCCCCCTAAAGACTGGGTTAAAGCTAACTTTGATGGGGCAGAAAAGGATAACCTAGGAATAGCTGGAGGAGGAAGCATAATAAGAGATCAGAATGGTAATTATGTTGGTGCAATTTATTCTCCATTGGGAATCCAATCTAATCATAGGGCTGAGGCAATGGCTTCCCTCAATGTTATTTTGCTAGCAGAGGAATTGGGTTGTAAGAAAGTCTGGCTGGAGGGAGACTCTTTAAATATTAATAATAATATTAGAGGCAATAGTAAGGCATCTTGGAAAATTTATCATATAATTGCTAAGATTAATTATGTGGCCTCAAAATTTACTGCCTTTTATGTCACTCATAATTATCGGGAAACTAACCAAGTGGTAGATAGTCTTGCCAATATTGGAGCTGAGAATGATGCCACTTGCAAGTGGCACGGGAAAGCTAAAATTAATGATGAGGTTGGATTATTTCTCAATTATGACTAGATTAATCACAAGGTAGGTGAAGACATTCTAATTAATCATTCTGATTAATTTTGATCCGATCTGGGATATGGCGACGGTGTCAAGCCATGTGAAGTGTCAAACTTATGATGAATTCATTCAGCTGTAAGCCTTCTAGGGTATCATTAATTACTCTTTGTTTTTTAACAACTGTATTCATTTTGAGCTGAAAATTAGTATGAAACAGAATAGTGAGAGAGTTTATACCAAGACCAAAGAGAATGAAGAAATGGGGGGAGATCTGAAGAGAGAAGAACCTTCGGTGTGTAAATGGAGGAATAAAAAAGAGGTGTGGAGCAAGCTCAAGAAGGGTAAATTTCATAGATAATTAAAGCATATCCATGGAAACAACAATGAAGCAATGAAAGCTTTTGTTAATGGGTGGGAGAATGGGAAAGTGAACATTCTGGGAAAATCTGTTAAGCTCACTCTAGACCGCCTAGAAGAAATTATGGGTCTCCCTTTGGAGGGAATGAATTTTTCAAAAGACAAAAAAGAGGGTAACAAAGGGTATAAAAAATTCCCCAAGACTGATGAGGAGAGGGCCATTCTCATGAAGGGTGATCTGGACTATGTCAATCTGTCAAACATTAAGCGCATATGGGTATTCATTACCTAGGCTATCATGGAGTACTTCATCCTTGATGGCAAGTATTCAAAGGTATACAATTACCATTTTTTCAGGTTAACCATTTCCATCACGAGATTAGGTTTTGCTTTCCCTACTATCTTTTAAGCTCACTCAATCAAAGCATTATTGATCATAGAGTTAAACATTCCCCTGTTTTACATGAGGGTCTAATTCTATTGATAACAGACTATGTTATAAACACTATCCCTAACCCCATTCCTAAGAATATTGAGAGTCTTAAGAGGAAGAGTATGGAGGTGTCTACTGGTAAGAGTTATAGCAAGGATAAAGCTAAAAAAGGTTGTAAAGGCCCTATTGTTGTTGATATCTCTTTTTCAATTTATGATGACATCGAGGGGATGAGAACTGATGATGAATAGGAAATTGAGTCTTCTAAGGATGATGGTTTCACTAGGAAACCAAGAAATATTGATGATCTAAAGATGAACACCATCATTTCCAATGAGCCTTTGGGTGGTAAAGGTGATATTGAGGAAACCCAGAAGATGAAGAACAACATCCTGGATGAAATCATTGAAGAAATTGACAATATCATTGATACCCACATGGAGGACCATACTTTCAAAAATGATGGTGAGGAGGAGAAGAACCAAGAAATTCAGGAATCTCCCAAGGAGTTGGGGTACATTGATACCCACATTGATGACCACACTATCAATAATGATGGTGAGGAAGACCAGAATCAAGAATTTTAGGAATCTCACAGGGAGACAGGGTACATGGAGAAAATAGAGACTGACAAGGGAAAAAATGAGAACAATGAGGAGAATATTCTCCCATAAGAGGAAGCTAACAAAGGGGATAAGGATAACACAACTAATGAGAAAGGTGACTACATCCAAGATATCCTGAAAGGTGATTTTGAAGTGAAGAATGACTAGAACATGAGGATCCTAGAAGAAAATCTTTGTGAGAGAGAGGTCAATGTCAAAAGGGTGGCTACTCTTTCCTTCCTTCAAATGACAAAAAATAAAGTGGAGAACAACTATAATATGGATAAATGGATTCAAGATGATATTAAGAAGATTCAAGCTAATTATAAGAACCTGGAAGATAGAAATGCACTGCTGGAGAAATTATGGACAAAATGCACAATGATACAATCATGTACCAGCAAGGGAATGATGTCTTTGATAAGGTTAACAATATGGACACTAAGATTAGCACCATGGTTAATAACAGGCTCAAAAAAATTAAAGACAAGGTTAACAACAACAAGGCTCTTCTCAAAAAACTTACTACTATCAGTAAAATGGGTATGAAAAAATTTGTGGACAATTTGAAATCTTTGTATACCCTTCTGGAAGATAAATACAATGATAAGGCAAGGTAGGAGGATGATGGACCTCAAGAAACTCATATTTCAGGCCCAGGCACAAGGACTCACTCCAACACTAAAAAGAAAGCCGATGTTCAGATCAGTGATATCACAAAGCTGTGGGACTCGATCCAGAGAATGGAACTGCAGATGGTTGAAGTTCAGATGCTGTAAGATCAGATGGAAGCTGTTTAGCTTCAATGCTAGAATGTTTTGGTTGCGGGAATTTTTTTGTCTCCTGTCTGCTGGAAGATTTTTGTAGTTTTTTTTTTTTTTGTTTTGATATGATATCTACTATTTAATTTGGGGTTTAGCCCTCTTTTGGTTTTTTGTCATGTTTGACAGTTCATTGTTGTCTTAGTCCTTTCTTGTCTATCTTTCTGGTGCTTTGTAAAGGGTTTTGGGGACCCTTCAAAACCTGCTATTAACTTAATAAAAAACAATAACATTTGGATTTTTCATGAACAGAGGAGGGTTGACACAATGTCATTTAGTGACCATCATCATATCACCTCTACACCTCAAGATCTCGGTCACCCATTCATAGTATGTACTTTCATCTAGATACATAGATGAGTACATTAAAAGTTTAAACAATTAAAACTTGAATTGATGATGTGTTTGATATATTTTTTGCAATTTTTTAGGGTGCTTCATGTACTACTAAGGTCGTTAGTTCTTCATGCTCTGCTCCACCGGTCACTGAGACTGAGCCTCATATACCTGTAGTATGTTTTACTTTCATTAAATTAAAGTGTTTATATGCTTACTAGTTTATGTACAACTCTTATTCATGTTTATATTTTTTGCAATTGTAGGCTTTTGGATTCTCTCATGTCATATCACATTTACATCCGGACTCATCAGTGACACTAGCTATGCATCACACATCTAATGTAAATGCTTATGTTTGATAAATTTATATTCAAGTTCAATATAAATCAAAATTTATGTATGTGTACAAGTATTCAATTCATGATTTAAATATGTTGTTCAGGTGGATACTACCATGAATCTTGGCATGGCTACAGGATTGAGCCAAATGTAGCCATCCACATTTTCCTTTGAGGTCATGATTAAACTTAATTTTAAATTGTCTATTGTGTACCTGTCTTTTATAGGTCTTGATTAGATAAATTTTGTAATTTGTTTGTTTTTACAGGACTTGACTGCATCAAATTTTGATGAATTTGGATTGCTTATCTATCTATAATGGTAGGAATTGCATTCAAGCTTTCTTTAGTTCCTTTTCATCAATGGACCCCTAATGTATATGAAGGAGTGCAATTCATTTTACAAATTATTACATTTCTAAATCTCTCTTTTAGAGATGTTTCTATCTATAAAAACTCTATAGACATGTGGAAAAAATATTGTTATTCCCACTTGGACTAAGACATCACTTTTACCAAAAACTTGAATTGGATTAAGGTAAAGCAAAGTAAGAAAAAAACTCAAATTGTTTGATTGAATTAAAAAATAAATAACCTTTACAAATTAATTATTACGGGTAGTTTTTACAAAAGATTAGATTAATGACGTGTACAATATTTTTATTCTTAACGTAAATGCTACATAGTAAGTTTTCATTCTTCAAAAACTACGAATGTAAAAAAGAAGGCATCCTTCGACAAAAAGATTACCCTAAGATGAGCATCTCATGACTATTTAGAATGATTTAAATCAGATGGTTTTCTTTTTTCTTTTTAACTCTTTCATAACTGAACTTAAGAAATAAGAAAAAAAATGATTTACCATAATAACCACTAAGTAAGGATTCCTCAAAAAGTTAAGGATTAGTTATTCTTTATATCAATCGAATAGATCCAATCTTATACATACACAAGGAAGGTAATAAAAAAAAGAGAATCAAATGATTATGCTAATCTTTTTTATCACTTATGAGCCGTGCGAGAAGAATGTCTCATGCACGGTTCTAAATGAGAGAAAAGAGGGAGAATTTCTCTTTTCAACTCTAACTCCCCCACTCCAATCGTTGCTTTTATTTTTGTTATTTCAAAAGTAGCTGCTTCAGCTTTAGCCACTAGAATTTTTGATATTATTTTTTATTTCTCATTGAACAAATGGCATCTTCTTTTGGAAATATCTTGGTATAGGTTATAAGATAATGGTTTGGAGACAATGGTAGAGATACCATAGGGTATTAAGGTTATTAGAGGTTCGGTTCGATATATGAAACAATGGTAATCGTAGGGTATTGGGGTTATTAGAGGTTAGAGGTTCGGTTCTAACCATATGCAATTATAGTTAGTAACGTACTAATTTAGTATTTTTTTTATTAAATTCTAAATTAGTATGTTAGCTATTCAGTTAATTTACATACATAAATATAGTATGTGTTTTCATACCAATAAACATAAATATAGTAAAGTAACTAATAAAAAAAAATGATTTTAAATTTAAACATAAAAGGAGGTCTAATTCTAATGACATTGAATGCGATGGTTATAGCGACTGTTCTCATTCTGAAAACAAATGGGGCAAGTTTATTTGTGGCAACTTTGAAGATATAAATATTACTATTATTACTATTTGGGAGGGATTATTTATGATCACAAATATATATTTCATTCTAGGACCATGGATAGAATGATATTTTGCCGTGCTATTATTTGGTGTTTATTATGGTTTTTTATCAACATTGCCAATTGGTCCGGCTCAGATGTATTACATCTGAGCGATGTTGATTCAAAATAAAGTCATCGACAACAGGAAAATTGTTCCTATGGAAAATTGGATCCTTAGCGGTTCATTTGTGGCACAACTCGTGGTCTTCTCATCCATTTATCTTGGCCCTATTTATGCGAGCATTTTGAAACCTCACTTAATGACAATGATGCTTCTTCCTGTTTTATTATTTAATGTGTTTCAAACAAGTTTGATTCGGAAATATCCTTTCCTTCAAAATCCAGCAATAGATTTTATTATTGGAGTTGCTTTACAGCTGCTAAATCTGGCCCTTTTCGGTAAATCTATCTATACTTGATTTCTCAATATGATGCTATTTAGATATAGCGGAAAATTTTTATTTTTGTTGAGTACTGCAGCCGGATGGTTGAGCAGACAAATTCTTTTCGTCAAAATGACGCAAATTTTAATATAATGTAAAGACGATTAAGAATAATTCATAGTGATATTAAGATTACCTTAATATAGACTAATAATCAGGATATAATAAAAATAATATCCCATATAGATAATATAAACTATTAAGAATAACTATATCTATAATAATTATTATTAATCTTGGTATAATATCATTAATTATTAAGTTAATGATCAAAATTACTAATAATAATCATTAATAATGATATAGTTAATAACTATAATCATAGATAGTTATTGTATAACCAAGATAATGATCATTATTAAGTTAATAACTGATATAATTATAATTATAATTAGTTTAACTTAGTTTTTATTACTTAATATATCATTATCCCTTCATATTAACTTAATATATCATTATTAAGTTAATGATCAAAATTATGATTTTAGAAGATTATGTTTTATCTATTATGTTTTATAATATTATTATAGCTAGCTCGTTTAATAAAGTCATAATATATAACCGAATAATATTACCCAAGAGATATCATGTTATCTTTCTAATTTTTTTTATAATTATTGATTTGCTTGATATTCAAAATATATCGTTATTGGCCATATATTAAAAAATATTATTCAATGAAACACTTTTTATATAAAAACTAATAGAGTTCTTAGATTCAATGGCACATTCAGTCAAAATTTATGATACATGTATTGGTTGTACCCAGTGTGTACGAGCATGTCCCACAGATGTATTAGAAATGATAGCTTGGGAAGGATGTAAAGCTAAGCAAATTACTTCTACTCCAAGAACAGAAGACTGCGTAGGTTGTAAGAGGTGTGAATCAGCTTGTCCAATGGATTTCTTAAGTGTATGTGTTTATTTATGAAATGAAACAACACATAGTATGGGTCTAGCTTACTGATTCATCAAAAAATAAAAATATTTAGATTCATTCCATACATATTTTTCATTCTCCTTTTCCTCTTTCACTGATCAAAACCCATACTCGACCTAAAATTGAAAGCATGGGTTTTGATATCGAAAGTCTCTTTTCTCTTCATTATGAGTAATTTACCTTGGTTAACAATAATTGTTATTTTTCCCATATCTGTGGGGTTATTAATCTCTTTATTTCCCTATAAAGGAAATAAAATGATTCAATGGTATACTCTAGGTATTTGCTTATTAGATCTTGTTTTAATGACCTATATATTCTGTTATCATTATCATTTTGATAATTCATTAATCCAATTGGAAGAAGATTATAACTAGATAAACCTTATTCATTTTCATTGGAAACTGGGAATTGATGGATTTTCCATTGGACTTATTTTATTAACAGGATTTGTAACTACTTTAGCTACTTTAGCTACTTGGCCAGTTACTCAAAATCTGCGATTATTGTATTTCTTGATGTTGGCAATGTATAGTGGCCAATTGGGATTATTTTCTTCTCGAGATATTCTACTTTTCTTTCTCATGTGGGAGTTGGAACTAATTCCTGTGTACTTACTTTTATCCATGTGGGGGGGAAAAGGATGTCTCTATTCAGCCACAAAATTTCTTTTGTATACTGTGGGTGGTTCCATTTTTATCTTAATGGGAACTTTAAGTATGGGTCTCTATGGATCTCATGGACCAACATTCGATTTTGAATTATTAGCTAAAAAAGATTATCCCATCACACTTGAAATACTATTATATTTAGGGTTTTTGATCGCTTATGCAATAAAATTGCCAATCTTCCCTTTACATACTTGGTTACCGGATACTCATGGGGAAGCACATTATAGTACATGTATGCTTTTGGCCGGAGTTCTATTGAAAATGGGAGGATATGGGTTGATTTAGATCAATATGGAATTGCTACCTCATGCTCATTCTTTGTTTTCGTTGTGGCTTATAATAATAGGAGCAGTGCAAATTATCTATGCAGCTCTAACTTCTATGGGTCAACGCAATTTGAAAAGAAGGATAGCCTATTCATCAATATCTCATATGGGTTTTGTAATTATAAGAATTGGTTTCGTGACATATACAGGTCTCAATGGAGCCATTTTGCAAATGATTTCTCCTGGACTAATTGGTGCTGCACTTTTTTTCTTTCTAGGAACAAGTTATGATAGAATACGTACTCTTTTTCTTGATGAAATAGGAGGTATCGCTATACCAATTCCTAAAATCTTTACTATGTTCAGTAGCTTTTCAATGGCTTCTCTTGCATTGCCAGGAATGAGTGATTTTGTAGCAGAATTTATGATATTTTTGGGCATAATTACTAATCATAATTATTCTTCGACCTTTCGGATAATTATTAGGATATCTTTTTAATTCAAAATAGTATTTATTCAATACTTTCTTTAATTCAAAATAGTATTTATTCAATACTTTTCGTAATTCAAAATAGTATTTATTCAATACTTTCTGTAATTCAAAATAGTATTTATTTAATACTTTCTGTAATTCCAAAGAATATCTTTTTAATTTCAAATAGTTTTTATTCCTATTCAAATAGTATTTATTCCTATTCAATACTTTCTGTGATTCAAAATAGTATTTATTTAATACTTTCTTTAATTTCAAAGAATATCTTTTTTGTAATTTCAAATAATACTTCTGATCAAATTACTTGGTATAATTATAATTACTAATTAATTAATTTTAGTTAAAAATCATTATTGGGATATTTTTAACCAACTAATATCCAATATAATTATTAATAATAGATTACATAAATTCTTGGATATAAATAAGATAAATTCTTATTTATAATTAGTATGGCCAAGGTTGTATGTCTTTTTTATGGCTATATAAAACTTATCTCAATATTGGTTTTCATTATCTCGAATAAATAGAAAAAAAATTTCTCATCATCTTCAGCAGACAACACTAAATTAGTCTCACAACAATCTTTTTCGTTTTGCTTGTAATCGAGGTATAGATTTTCTATTTGTTGAAATAACTAAACACTTTTTGTACTATATAGTAGATCATCATCTATGATATCATCAATGATATCATAATACTCATAGTGATCTTGTTTTTTAACGTATTCTACTAGAATATCATAACCGAACCGATAGAATTTTTATTAAGTTTAACTATATCATTAATAACTATCTATTAACTTAATTAATTATAGATAGATGATTACTTAATAATAATCTTATTAATCTTGGTATAATTACCGACTAATATTATAATTATAATAGTTTATTATTAATTATGATTATTCTTATTTTTAATGGATAATATATGTACTGGTTTATTTATAAGTTATTTATAATTATTATACTTATAATCTGATTTTTAATGGTTAATCTTAATTATTATTTCAAAATTAATTATAATTAGATTACTTTTTTAGCAACAAGGGTTTGCTTCGGAAAAACATCATGATTATGGAAATGTACATGCAGTGGAAAAATTATGTCAATTGATTGAGATATGGCATGCTACCAGTGAATATTTGAAACGCGAAATGAATCCGAATTTTCAGATGACTGATCCTCTTAATCTAGTACATATGATGTCATTTTCAGGAGCTAGAGGAAGTATATCTCAGGTTCACCAATTAGTAGGTATGAGAGGATTAATGTCAGTTCCTCAAGGAAAAATTGTTGATCTACCCATTCAAGGAAATCTACGTGAAGGACTTTCTTTAACAGAATATATTATTTCATGTTACAGTGCTCGTAAAGGAGTTGTTGATACTTCTATATGAACATCAGATGCTGGATATCTCACATGTAGAATTGTTGAAGTAGTACAACACCTCATTGTACGTAAAGTAGATTGTGGTACTATCCAAGGTCTTTTTGTAAATCTTTTTCAAGTTCAATAAACAATCAAAAATACATTTGTTCTACAAACACTAATTGGTCGTGTATTAGTAGACGATGTATATATAAATGGAAGATGTATTGACATGCACAATGAAGATATTGGGATTAAACATGCGAATATCTTATATTATTTCCAAATACAACCAATATATATACGAACCCCTTTTACTTGCAAAAGTATATCTTGGATTTGTCAATTATGTTATTGTCGGAATACTACTCATAGTAACTTAATTGAATTAGGAGAAGAAATCGGCACTATTGCAGGCCAATAAATTGGAGAGCCAAGAACTCAACTAACATTAAGGACTTTTCATACTGGTGGGGTATTTACAGGTGATATTGCAGAACATATACGAGCCCCGTTTACTGGAAAAATTGAATTTAATGAAAATTTAGTTTCTCCTACCCGCACCTGTCATGGGCACCCTGCTTATGTATGTCATAATAGTTTAGACGTTACTATTGATAATCAATATGAAGTACAAAACTTAACGATTCCGCTAGAAAGCTTGCTATTCATTCAGAATAATCAACTCGTAGAATCGGAACAAGTAATTGCTGAGATTCGTTCCAACCCCCCCCCCCCTCCTTTAAACAAAAAGTCAAGAAATATATATATTCTGGCCTGACAGGAGAAGTGTACTGGAATATCCCTATGTGGTCTAAAAAAATAAACAAGACAACTCATTTATGGGTATTATCGGGAGGTATATATGAATCTGCTTTTTATAAAGATCAAGATCAAGTGAATATTCTAGAACTTCTTCTTCACAAACATAAATCACTTTTGAATTGTTCAGTGGATCAAGTGAAACACGAATCAGTTAACTCAAACTATTTTGAAAAAGGGAAAAAAATCTTGAATTATCTCAAAATTGATCGAACCATACCTAATGAACATCAAGACTCTATCAATTGCACCATTCTTTTTGAAAATACCAACAAAAAAAATGAACTCATCATACCGTTATGGTGTGATAAACAATGGAGGAAGCGAAGAATCCCTTGTCCTTATTTAATTCTTAGAATGTCCAGAGAAGGTATTCTCTATAAAAATGACAACATTTTTTCTTTTTTGAATGACCCTAGTTCAAAAATGATAAAATATKGGAGTATTCTCGGGGGTTATTYGAWTGAAAAAGAAAGGAATTTTCTTGAAAATCAATTAGACGTAGGGCCCAAATWCAAAATAWAAAAGGCTTATGCTTCTCTTATTTCARTAAGAAMAAATAWGATCATTATAAATATGATTCAAATTAGCTTGCTAAAATACCCTTTTTTCAATATGGCAAGTTCTCCATTTTTGTTTCCTAACAAATTAGGTCACACTAATTCTTTTTTTTYGAATGATCAAAGTAARTTACTTAGTAAGGSMACTATTCGTTYAGTACCTAATGAGAATAAAAAAGATCAATCTTTTATGATTCTTTCTCCTTCTGATTTTTTGCAAATCRTTTTGTTTAATGATTTAAAATGCTTAAATACAGTAAAAAAGTCGGATGCAAATAAAAAAATTGCATTGTCAGGTCTCCTGGGTCATTTACATAGTATTGCTAATCGTTTTCCATACTCTCATTTGATGAATTATAAAAAAGTATTACAAAATGAACGTTCAATTTCTAACATGACTCAAATACTTTCCAAGTAGCTAAATGCTATTTTATGGACAAAAAAAGGGGATTTTATAAATTTAATTCATGCAGGAATATTATTTTCAATTTATTCAATTTGAATTTGTACTTTTCCCTATCCAATTTTGTTAAAAAAACATTTCTAGTAGTCAGCCTTGGACAATTTTTTTGCGAAAGTGTATGGATATTCGAAGATAAACAACTCCAAGGATTTGCTAAATAAGAGTGATTACCCCCAAATTATAGGATAATGGTTCGGAGACAATGGTAGAGATACCGTAGGACCACCAGATGCAATCATCTAGAAATGACAAGAAAACCATACGGAAAACAAGTCTATTTCATATATGAAATATTAATGTGGTACTGCTATATATTAAAATTAGTTTAAAATTAGTTAAAATTTATTAACATAATTAATATATTAGCGAATTAAAGATAGTATTATTTCAAAGATATCATGAAGGGATAAAGATAATTATTTATAATCTTATTATAATTTATAACCAAACTTATGACGAAGATATAGTTATTCTTATATTGAATAACTATATCTTATCTTAATCATGATTGTGTAGCTCCGACCAAAAGCATACATGTACTATTTGATTATTCTTATTAATTTATAATTAATGTTAATCTTAAGTAGGGAATATTTATTTTGAAAGATATCCCATTAAAAATAATTGTCTGGGGAGGTTCGTTTAGGTTGGTGAGAGTGGACATTCTTGTCCCACTAAGAGCATTACACCACATGGACATAGGGTAAAATTTTAAATTATGTTCATTAATATAAATTTTAATTTTTAAATGAATTATGCAAGTCATTTGAATTAAACACACTTGGTCTTCTTATGCAATATTTTATAAATGTACAGGAGGATGAGGTGCATCATGATGGTGCATCCCAGTTACCTTCACATGGAGTGAAGAGGAGTGTAGATCAGCTAGATGAGCAGAGTTAGACCGTGTTATATTATATATGATGGATATTTTATACTATTTTTCACATGTTAGACCTTGTTATGATAGTTAGACTGTGTTATTGTATGATAACACACACGTTATTGATGACATGTAACTCATTGAATGTTTGATAATGTTAAGTTGAAGATGATACAAGACATTAAATAAGTTAATGGTTTGTATTGTCATTGATGTCAACTTGATATCATCTGTACGGTCATGTACATAATGCCAAAGACTTCAGAGAATCAATGGAATAGAGGTTATGCTTTCAGCAATGTATAAAAGTCAAATATTTACTAAGTGACAAACTACATTAACGGAGTGTACACCATCAGTAAAGACATAGAAAAGTCACAGTGATACCTGACAAGCAAAAGATAGTGTTTCCCAATGAAGCAGAATCATAAGATGCCCGACAAGCTGAAAATAGTGATGCCCGAAGAGCAACATCCAATGATGCCCGACGGAGAGAGATTTTGAAGCTAACTAAAGTTACACCGACAGAACTGGCAGTTGTCACCGGCGATGAACTACAGAATTGACCGACAGAACAAAGATATCAAAAAATGACAAAATATCTAGCTGGTAGAGCTTAAGGATAGACTTAACTAATTGTTGTATTTGTTTTATTCAACTATAGTTAAGAAATTGATTTATACAGTTGGCAAGAAGATAACTACGAGACAAATTAGGAGTTAAAGTCGTAAATCAAATTGGCTGGATTGTTTTTCACGCCAAGAATCAAGAATCAGAAACAAAGGAATATCGTGTCTATGATAGAGACAAGCATATTTCATTTCCATAAGAAATCAGATACATGGGGGAGTGAATTGAAAGAAGATGCTAAAGAGAAACTTGTGAAGGATAAGCTTCATACAGTCCTGATCAATCAAGCTAAGGGAGA
Organism: Thuja plicata; assembly: GCA_018584345.1. NCBI lineage: Eukaryota > Viridiplantae > Streptophyta > Pinopsida > Cupressales > Cupressaceae > Thuja > Thuja plicata. The sequence continues at coordinate 1,766,980 of MU225001.1, read as the reverse complement.
GCTAAAGAATTCTGCAGACACTGATGAACTGTGAAGCACAACATCACAGAGCAAAAAGTGTGAAGTACAAAGGAATTGAATTGAAACATTGATCAGAGAGGTATTATACGTAAATAGATCTAAATATCTGCAATTCAAAGTTGCATTAGAAATAGGTCATTGTGTTTTAGTTTAACCATTGAAGCATAAAGTCTCTTAATAGAGCAGAACTTAACCGTCTTCTATAATTGAAGTATATCCTAACAGATTACCAAAAAGGTTGACTCATGATAGTAGCATCGGTCTTACCTAAAGCCTATTAACAGTCTAAGAAGGAGGCTGATTCAAGGAAGGTAGTAAGATTAGCATAAAACCTATTGACAGTCTAAAGGCTCATTCAAGGATGGTAGCATAGATGCTAGATACTAAGTGACAACCTACGTATAAAAATCCTCTAACAAGGTTGCACTTAACAGTGTGTTTGTAACCTTTAACAGGGTTGGCTCCTAACAGGGCTCACTTCAGAAGAGTGAAAATTTGGGGTAACGGTCCTAGTGGTTTTTTCCCTTAACAGAGTTTCCACGTTAAAATCCATGTGTTATATGTGTATGGTTTATTACTTTATTATTTTACATTTCACATATGCATTTCTGGATTGATTTTTATACTCTGCATATTTACTAAGTATTGGTAAACAAGTTTTACTGCTTATCGGTAATCAAGGAGAATAAGGACAAACAAGGTAAACCGATAGATAGTTATTTATTTCAAGTATTTCAAAGGCATACATCTTGTAGGGAGTTAATAATCTGAGTTGTATTGATTGGTGGATTAAAGTTTAAAAGGATAAATTTTTGAGGCCACTGATTCACCCCCCCCTATCAGTTATTACTAAAAATTGGTATCAGAGCTTGTGTACTTAGAAGAAAGGTTTCAAGACCTAAGTAAAGATCACAAGATGAACACACAAGATGTGCCCAAGTTGAACAAAGACAACTTTGCTTCGTGGCAAAGCAGAATAAAACTCCACTTATCAGGTATTGGCAATGATATTACTCAATACTTAGATACTGAATATGTGTTTCCTATAGGACCATTGATGGTATATCAATTGAGAGTAAAGCATGAACATAACTACATGGTTATAGAGCTTTCTACCTCACTCTCTAATGCTAAATTTGAGGATGTCAAAGATTGCAAAAATTCAAAGACAATGTGGGATAAGCTAAAGTTTGTACATGGAGGTGATAAAAATATTCTGAGAGCCAATGCAGAAAGCCTTAGAGGAAAGTTTGATGATCTTAGAATGAAAGAAGGTGAAAACATCACTTAGTACATCACATGAATAAAAGAGGTAGTCAATGCTATACGAGGCATTGGAGGTACACTTGAAGAGGAGATAGTGGTAAGTAAAATATTAATAACCTTATTGCTTGTATATGCTATTAGAGTCTCTACTATTCAAGAAATGAGAGAAATAGCAAATAATACAGTCACTCTTGATAGCCTGATTGGTAGATTGATTTCATTTGAGATGAATAATTTTGATAACAGTGTCTTACCAAGTTTAGATTCTGCATTTAAGTCTTCTATGAGAATAAGAAAATCTAGTCAGAGACACTCATCTTGAAGAGACAATAAAAGCGAAAGTGAAGAAGAAGATCTAGATGAAATAGAATCACTCATGGCAAGAATAATGCAAAGAGGCAAAGGTAAATACAAAGGAAAGTTACCACTTGTATGTTTCAATTGTAAAGAGATTGGACACTTTGCTGCAAGATGTCCGAACAAAAGAAAAGATGACAGAAGTGATAACAGATCTTTTGAGAAGAAATATGTCAGAGGTGACAACAAAGATTACAAAGGTTAATGATGATCAGAAAGAAGTGATACCTGAGATTACAAGGACAAAGGAAAGAAGGCTAGCTATCTAACTACTTGCAAAGATGAAGATACTGACACTGAATCGGATGATGATATCGAGATAGTATTTGTAGCTGTGAAGGATGATTCAGATGAAGATGGAAGGTATGAAGAAACTGCACTCATATCTAAGATTAGTAAGAATGATATTTGGATTATAGATAGTGGTTTCACTCACCATACGACCGGTGAGAAAGAAAATTTTAATAATTTTAAATACTATAAAGGTGGTACAGTAAAAATGGGAAATGATACATGTTCTCAAATTGAAGGTAAAGGAACAATAATGCTGAATAACCTAATTAAATGTGAAAATACTTATTGGGTAAAAGGTTTGAATTATAATCTGTTGAGTGTTTCTTAGCTAAATAATTCAGGTCACAAAGTAGCATTTGAGAATAAGAAGGCAAATATCTTCAATGAATTAGGAAAATTGATTGGTACCAGTGAACAAACCAAAGGTAACTTATTCTAGATTTGAATGATACTAACCCAACTTGCTTGATGACTAGGAATGAAGACATATGGTTGTGGCACAAAAGGTTGTGTCATGTGAATTTTGACAACATGATGAAAATAAGAAGGAAAAGAAGTGTAAGAGGCTTACCGACGATGACAAAGCCAGACAACATCATGT
>MU225001.1:1744296-1762676 GCA_018584345.1 Thuja plicata | reverse complement strand
AAGAAGTTCTAAAAATATTCAAGATGGAAGATTCCAAACCTGTTGGAACACCGATGGCTACTGGATGCAAATTAACAAAGGAAGACAAGACAATAGAGGTAAATCAAACTCTATACAGATCAATGATAGGAAAAATGATGTATGTTGTACACACCAGACCAGATATTGTACATGCGATAGGAATTGTTGCTAGATTTTTTGCTAACCCTAGGGAATCACATATAACTGTTGTGAAAATAATTCTAAGATATTTGAAGAACACTAAGGAATTTGGCTTATGGTATAGGAGAGAAGGCAAATTTGAATTAAAAGTGTTTACCGACACTGATTGGGCTAGAAATCTTGATGACCGAAAGAGCACAACTGGAGGAGCATTCTTTATGGGTAACAGACTTGTCACATGGATTAGCAAGAAGCAAGGATGTATCTCTCAGTCTACTACAGAAGCAAAATATGTTTTTGCTGCTGCAAACTACTCAAATATTGCATGGATCAAACAGTTGCTGGAAGGTATGCATATGAATCCAGTGCAATAAATATTTCCAAGAATCCAGTCATGCATGCAAAGACTAAACACATTGCCATCAAGTATTATTATTTGAGAGAACAAGTTCAAGAAAAAGAGGTGATACTTGAATATGTGCAATTAAAAGAACAATTGGCTGATATCTTCACCAAGCCACTGCCCAAGGATATATTTGAGTACCTGAGAAAAAGACTAGGGGTCAAACCCATGTCTATCAGTCAGTAAAAGGACTGAAGGCTACATCAGCCATATATAATCAGAATATCATTCATATTTGATGCAAGTAGAAAATGAACTTCAAAGCTACATCTATATACAGAAAGGTATATATCAGAACCAAGCACCAGAACATATTGACATATTGATGATGGATAAGGGAAATTCAAGTAATATATTACGGAGAGAATAATTTGTTTAACAGAATGTCAGATATTTGAAAACTATTTGTTTGGCATTGTTGTCAAAGGGAGAGAATGTATCCATATTATCATCAGAAACTATTGATTTTTAGATTACTCCAAACAGGGAGAGATCATATCCATGGGGAGAGATTTTGTATACAAGTTGCAAATAAAATTCAGCAACATCAAAAGAAGAAGAACAGTCAAAAGAGAGAAATTGACACAAACAAAGGACACAACACATTAGAAGAAGAAACAAGGAAAGCTGCAAGAATCAAATCTAAGCTAACAAAGAGCTTACCGGCGGTCAGACATTTTTATTAGTTATCAAAACAAACTGTTTGGTCATTTGATGAATCTCAACAATTATATTTCATGTTGTATTAGAAATAGTATAAGTGTGATAATATAGTATGTTGCCATCAATGCCAAAGGGAGAGATTGATGACATGTAACTAATTGAATGTTTGATAATGTTAAGTTGAAGATGATACAAAATATTAAATCATTTAATGGTTTGTATTGTCATTGATGTCAACTTGATATCATCTATACGGTCATGTACATAATGCCAAACACTTCAGAGAATCAATGGAACAAAGTTTATGCTTTCAACAATGCATAAAAGTCAAATATTCACTAAGTGACAGACTACACCGATGGAGTGCACACCATCGGTATAGATACAGAAAAGTCACAGTGATGCCCGACGTGAAGAAGACAGTGTTGCCCGATGAAGCAAAATCACAGGATGCCCAATGAGCTAAAAATAGCGATGTCCGATGAGCAAGATCCAATGATGCCCGACAGACGAAGATTCCAAAGCTAACTAAAGTTACACTGATGGAATTGGCATTTGTCACCGGCGATGAACTGCAAAATTGACCGATAGAATAGAGAGATCAAAAAACAACAAAATATCTAGCTAGCAGAGGTTAAGGATAGACTTAACTGATTGTTGTATCTATTTTATTCAACCAAAGTTAAGCAATTGATTTATATAGTTGGCAAGAAGATAACTATGAGATAAATCAGGAGTTAAAGTCATAAATAAAATTGGCTGGATTGTTTTTCATGCCATGAATCAAGAATAAAAAACAAAGGAATATCATGTCTATAAAAGAGACAAGCATATTTCATTTCTATAAGCAATCAGATACACGAGGTAGTGAATTGAAAGAAGATGTTGAAGAGAAACTGGGGAAGGATAAGCTTCATACAGTCCTGATCAATCAAGCTAAGGGAGAGCTAAAGAATTTTGCAGACACTGATGAACTGTGAAGCACAACATCACAGAGTAGAAAGTTTGAAGTACAAAGGAATTGAATTGATACATTGATCATAGAGGTATTATACATAAATAGATCTGAATATCTACAATTCAAAGTTGCATTTGAAACAGGTCATTATGTTTTAGTTTAACCATTGAAGCATTAAGTCTCTTTAGAGCAGGACTTAACTGTCTTCTATAATTGAGGTATATCCTAATATATTACCAAAAAGGTTGACTCATGATAGTAGCATCGGTCTTACCTAAAGCCTATTGACAGTCTAAGAAGGAGGCTAATTCAAGGATGGTAGTAAGATTAGCATAAATCCTATTGACAGTTGAAAGGCTGATTCAAGGATGGTAGCGTAGATGCTAGATACTAAGTGACAACCTATGTGTAAAAATTATCTAACAAGGTCACACTTAACAGTGTGTTTGTAACCTTTAACAGGGTTGGCTCCTAACAGGGTTCACTTCAGAAGAGTGAAAATTTGGGGTACCAGTCCCAGTGGTTTTTTCCCTTAACAGGGTTTCCATGTTAAAATCCATGTGTTATGTGTGTATGGTTTATTACTTTATTGTTTTATATTTCACATATGCATTTCTGGATTGATTGGTATACTCTGCATATTTACTGAGTATCGGTAAATAAGTTTTACTACTTATCGGTAATCAAGGAGAATAAGGACAGACAAGGTAAACCGACAGACAGTTATTTATTTCAAGTATTTCAAAGGTATACATCTTGTAGGGACTTAATAATCTGAGGTGTATTGATTAGTGGATTAAAGTTTAAAATGATAAATTTTTGAGGCCACTGATTCACCCTGCCCTCTCAGTTATTACTAACAGTTATACATGGTATCAGGACTTTTTATCATTTTATTTTGACTTGTGTTATATCAGGACTTATTATCATATTATTTATATCATGTTATTTGGACTTGTGTTATCATGACTAGCTATTATATGTTATTAGGACATGTGTTATCATTTGTACTTGTGATTTGAATCTAGATATATGTGAGTTTACATGTAATAAATTGTAATTAAATATCGATTACATGATCTTATTATTAATAGTAGTTATTTCTTCATGTAATTGACAAAAGCAATTGATTTTAATTGACATGAAACAATATATAAATGTAACTAGTATTGACTTCAAGATTAACTATAAAAATACCATCTATCTTTTAAAACCATGACATAAATTAATTTGAACTATGAATATGGATACATACTTGAATAACTAAATTCAATTGTAATTAAATTAAATATAAATTGTTATACTTGACACCTGAAAACTAAAGTAATTAGCTCTACATGTATGATACTTGAAAGAAGTCATGTCTACATATAAAAAATATATTAATTAACAAAAAATTACATGTATAAATTTGATTCATCCTAATGTCCCATTAGTGTCCTCTCTTTTTAGTAATGCATCTATTATTGCCTCATGGTCTTCCATTGAAAGTGTCCATAATATTTTATTAGTAGGTCTCCCTTTGTATCTTTCCAATTTGATATTTGTTGCCACTACCAAATGAGAATAATGTATAATCTTCTTTTTTGATTGGTAGTCTTCAAAAGCTGGCAAACCATTCCTTCTTGTTAGGTATTTGTGTAGCCATGTATCAACAACCACAATAGACCCAATTGGATACTCAAAACCATCATCATCTACTTCATGACATATCAAATTTTTCTTAGGGTGTACACATTGAGCTAGCCAATAATCAGTCTTCTCTTCATTATCCTCGGGTGCAACAACAACATACACATGTCCTGCAAAAAAAATTAAGTACATATACAAATAAAATTTCTTAGACATATAATTCTAATACAATAATAAATTAGATAACATACATTAATAGTACAGTTTAAAATTTTACAAGAAATTGAATGAAATCACTAGGTTTTGTGAGGTCTTAAACACGATAATAATCTTCTGATGCAAATGTATGATTTAGGTCTTCATTTCTTATGTCATCTTGATCTTGTGGCTCACTAGGTGTTAAGGATTTTTTTTTCCATTCTTCAACCCATTTCATATGCTCGTATTCTTCCCATTCACCTACAACACAAAATTGACAAAAACATGCAATCTCCCTTGTCCATATAGTTCAAGTGTTAGAATTAGAAATCATAAATGAATTCCATTTAGCACACCCATTGATTGTATCACAATCATATCTTGAAAGGATATAATTCTCTTCAACTAGCCAAAAGAATTGTCTGATTGTAGAGTTCTGACTTGATCCCATAGACAAACTTGTTTTACACCACTCAAAAATTGCACGTGCATCTTAAAATTTTGCATTTTCCACAAATTTGAGTTTCTCTCTGCACAAGGCTCTCTTAACACATGCACTAGAACCATCATTTCTCCTTTACCATGTCCAGCCTCAAAATAACTCCAAATATGTTGGACATTACTTTTCTTATGTGTCCTACTCAAACAATAAAACATTCTAGCATTCTTAAATTGCCCTGTGCAATTATCTGACCATATTAGATGTTGTGTTATACGAATTTCTCTCTCCCTTAAATTCTCATAAAAGATCTTAAAGCAATACTGGACAAACTTTGATGAATGCAATTTATTATCACTCAAATAGAAATGATACTCTCTCAAAAAAATTTGATCATCTTGTGTACTATTAGGTGCATGCCTATAGATAATATGAACAAACATTGTTACTTGCACTGAATTATAATATTGTGGTTGGATCTCATCTTACGGTGGAAGTGTGTAGTTCTCTGCAAAGTCAAAAACTGAAAGTATACTACCAATTGGAAATGTATTCTTGCATATGCAAAATTTTCCATCAGGTCATCTAGCATATTGAGAGTGTTTCAGATATCTAGGTACAACCTTATTCTTGAATTAATTCATAAATGCATAAACACTAACTTTTTCAGTAATTAGCTCACACCATTTTCCAACCTTTCCATCCTTCAATGGATACTCAATAGTTTTAAATCTTTTTACATCAACTAATTGATGACCAAAATCAATTGAAATATTTTCATGAAAACATTCATCTAAAAATGCAAGATTGCCACATACATCACATACACCAGAAATACATGCATTCAAAAGAAAAAAATGCTCATTAGGTGGGTTAGAAAAAAAACCTGATATAAATTCCTTTACTGTTTGAGGTGGTATATTTATACCACATTCTTGTAATATTTCATTAGTATGCATGGTAGAATGTATAGATCAAAATACATCATAATGATAATGAAATTAAATGTGAATTTTTCAACAACATGTTACTCTTTCCTTGTTAATCCCTGTGTGTGTGTATTTGGGCCCCCTATGAAAACAACACAAACACTTAATAGGTCATTGCATTAGTCCAAATGGTTATATAAAATATTTAAAACCACTAATATCGGCCTATTGCATTCTAACTAGAAAGAGTGTAATTCATAACATACTAGCCCTTAGAATATGTTATAAATCAGTGACCAATACTACTCTAGCATGAAGGATTTAAATCAAATTTAAGCTAAAAAGATGAAAAAGCATATAATCTAGCTTTAAAAGATGAAACTAAAACAATGAACTAGTATGAGATAATAGATGAAATATAAATTTAGGATGAATCTAACAGCATAACAATGTAATTTTGGTCTAAGGTGAAGGCTTATTTGCTCTCAAAATAGGCTTCTATTTATAGAAGAATGGGAGAGAAAGAGGGGGGACAAGGTTCATTTATGAATTAGGAGACTCATAAATGAAGATGGAAGAGCCATTAATGCCCAAGGCATTAATCAGGCATGGGAGAGACATAGGCTTAAGATCTTCATATTAATGAAGGTCTTAATGAAGCATGGAGAAAGGCTTGAGAAACTGGACTTTAATAAAGTCCAGCTTGAGAAAGTGGACTTTCTCAAGTGGGTTGAGTTGTTAAGTATTCCTTAATGGAATGTGACAACATTAGGAGGTGGGTTAGAGTAGAATTTAGGATTAGGATTATATTAGCATGGGTGAATGGGTTGAGAAGGGTTAGACCCCAGGGTAGAAGTGGTTGAGATGGGTTAGGTTGGGGTTTGAGGGAATATTAATAAATGAAATAAACTTATTTAATTCATTTAAAAATATAGGAATTAATTATTTAAATAAATTAATTGCTTTTTAATAATTAGGGGACTATAGCCATTTTCATTAAATTAAATAGGCTAGGGGAATGGGTTATTTTGCAAGTGGGTATTTGATTTTGGGATTTATTTAATTCCTTTATAATTAAATACTATAGCCATATTTGATTTTGGTTTGATTTGATTGGCCAAAATTGATTTGAATTATATGGCTATAATAGTTAATATAAATCAGTGATAAAAATCACCTAGGACATTAAATTGATTTAAAGAATTATGCCAAGCAGTAACAGGGTCATTTGGACATAAATCGAGGGTATGATCACACTTAGGGCAAATAGGGTCCATAGTTGTGATAGACCAAATTTAGGTGGTTACATTTGCCCCTCTTTGAATTGATGTGCAAGTAGTGCATTGATTCAAAGAAAGTTTCTGATTTTGACTTCAAAAAGATTGAGAATTCTGTCCTTGGTTGTCAAATGAAATGTTGATGAGATTAGTCTTGTACTTGATCAAACCAAACTGATAGAATTGATTTTGAACTTGGTTGTCATCCAAAGATCAATAAAAGATTTTAAAAATACCAATTTTGAACTTGGTTGTCATCAAAAAAATTGATAATACTGATTCTGAACTTGGTTGTCATCCAAAAGCCAATATGAAGCTGCTAGGAGCTTTTAAAAATCTTCTAAAATGAGGAAACATAAGATATCCAGCTTATGAGAACCAAAGCTTTCTATCCAACAGATCTGACTTAGTCAAGGAAACTGTTATGCCCCTATTTTGTTTGATAACAAAGCCATGTTTAATGCAGTTTTGAGAAAATAATTGAATTAATAGTGTGATCATGTCCCCTCGGGAATGAAATCGAAGGAAATAAATAAAATCCCTTAGTTAAAGAGAACACAACACTTGCAGGAAGCGATAAGGCTAGAAAGAGTGGAGTAAAATAAGGTGTGTTTAAAAAGAAACACATGATTATCCAGTTAATTACGTGAAAATATGAGTGATAATGATATTTAGATCAAGATATATGATGAAATGTGCAATTTTTACCAATATGGTGAACAAATGAAGCAAATTCACAAATTTTTTTGAAACTGTCGCAAAATGACACTGTGTTGCTGAAAACATTGTAGGCACCTTCGATTTGGTTCCCGATTGAGGAAAAAGAGAACACAAATGATCTTGTAGTTGTCCGGGAGGAGTTTTAGAAACCCTAAATGTCCCAAAAGACCCATATAAGCCTCCAAATTGACCATTTCACTATTTATTTTGACATTCAGCTATAACCAATTAGAGAGCTCTGCAGAGAAAATGGTGGTCCCCGTGAGGAAACATCATTTTGAGATGAGCCGACAACACCAGTGACCAGCCAACTACCCACCATCGGTAAGTGCTCGATAAATACCCTGTGAATTTTGCATTTTTGAATTTCAAGTATTTTTGTACATTTTAGAGCCCGTAGAAGGTAGGATCGCATCTGAGATTTTAGATCGCATCCTATGAAACGCGCATCACATCCAGTTTTTTCTAGATCGTATCCAGTTTTTCCCAGATTCTGCATTGCATCTGGGTTTTCCCAGATCACATCTAGTTCTTTAGATTTAGTTATGTTTTTAGCTAGATTCCATCAGTGAATCGCATCTCAGATTTTGGGGATTGCACCCTGCATTTAGGATCGCATCCTATTTTTTTAGGATCGCATCCTGTATGCGCAATCACATCCTATATTTCCAGGATCGCATCTGGTAGAAGACTTAGGTTTTCAAATTATTTGGATATGTTTGCATTCTATGAACTAGAAATGACTTAGTAGATTAGGAATATGCCCTTTGTTGTAGATAAAATGCTGATGCTTTACTGTTTTGTCAAAAATTAGGCCCAGTTTGAGGTAGTCGCCTTTTGAGGCACATATCTTGCATGAGTTCTAGCATTGTCTGGTTGATTGTTAGATGATGAGAAGACTATCATGATCCAGTCTGGATTGCGAGCACTGATTGGTTTACCCGAGATCGGGGTAAATCGAGGGTTGTTGACTGCTCTGGCTGAGAGATGGAATTCAGAGCACAACACCTTCCACCTACCTACTGGTGAGATCACCATGACACCAGAGGATGTTTGGAGGATCTTGCACGTGCCCATGGTGGGACATGAGGTTTTCTTTGAGTCAAGAGCTGGCGTTGCGATCAGGACTGCTCAGAGATTCTTCTAGGATGACAATATAGATCGCATATACCTGTCCTGGGACTACATGGTCAATCACTACGATCGATTAGTTGTATACTTAGCTGGATTGGTAGGCAACATCCTTATGCTAGACAAAGGACAACATGGTTTCTTGGTGGGTTAGGTCGGCATGGTAGAGAAGATGATTGTCCACTGTTGATGATTTGCCTGGGGGAGCTGTATATTAGCTCACATATATCGAGAGCTTCATGAGATTGTTTACCACCATACCCGCAGCATGACTGTGGGTATATTGATTCTTCAGGTATGGGCCTGGGAGCACATCCCCATGACATGGCTAATTTTTGATAGGCAGAGGGCACCGGAGCAGCCTTATGTGTACATGTACGCAGGTCTTTTGCAGCAGCCCCACCTGGGCAAGGTTGAGTATTGGCATCAATTATTCAATGATATGACATAGGTCGTATGGCGACCATACCTAGACTGTGAGGTATGGACATCTGATGCTCAGTAGGTTCCCTTTTTATGTCAGAGAAAATATCTGATAGGCCAGACCAGGTACATTATAGAGTGCTTCCTGATCACTAGTGTTTTGAGACAGTATGGCCGACGACAGGGTCGTACTAAGGATGTGGCTGTATATGCATGGATCAGAGATGAGGTAGCTGACTAGGGAGCATAGCTAACTTATGATATTGCCACATAGGACATCCGTGACATGGTAGCGATAGACTGGGACCCTCACCCAGATGTGGAGGATGCGGGAGTATTAGATGGATATGCTACAGAGATGCTTCAGCATCTAATTCCATGATTTGTAGTGCCCAAGGAGATGATTCCTCGTATAGAGGAACCGCTGGATTATGATCCCAAGGATTGACCTATTAGGGGGAGAGGCAGCAGAGATAGAGAACCAGGCAGACATGGGGGCTGTGATGGTGGCAGAGATGGAGGCAGAGGCAGCAGGCATCCTCCTCCAGATGATAGATATGATGGTGATGACTGGGGGGAGGTGGAGAGGTAGTGGATACTAGTGTTGTGAGCGACAGTGGGCAGAGATGCTAGAGGTACCATTTTGTGGCCCCATAGAGAGATCCTGGCCTGTTACTTACTCCTGAGCAGTAGAGACAGCGGAGATAGAGAGTTTAGGAGCAGGATCCTGGCAGAGATGAGGACCCTCTATCGAGGTGTGAGCAGGAGAGAGAGGAGCTCAAAGCTCAGATCACAGCCTTAGAGGCTAGGGTTACTACTGCAGAGGCACTGTTAGTAGACAGGGATAGATAGCTTGAGCGGCTGAGAGCTGAGAGAGATACACAGGCCCGGACAGCAGTCCATCAGGGACAAAGGGTGAATTATTATTACACCTTGTATCACGTAGCAGTTCCTGAGGGTCAGAGAGCACCCACATTTTTGCACATATCTCAGTAGTTAGAGGGGGCCAAGCCACCTCCAGCAGTGCCATTCATGCCACCTCCTCCTCCTCCTCTTGACCAGGGAGAGGGGGCGGGCCAGAGTTGATACTGTGCATCATTTTGCTTCTTTTTGAGATTATAAATGTATATCTAGATCCTGTTGAGATCCCCTTTTTTGTATATTACATTGATTCATATATATATCTGATTCATGATTTTTGGCATACTGATTCTCTTTATGTGCACTGACATGTTGTATACTATCTGATATACTTTATGCTGTGATACTCTTTTATGTTCACTGATACTCTGCATGCTCACTGATTCTCTTTATGCTTTGATTTGCATCATGTTTGTAGTTTCTGGATTCTGATATGTTTCATGTGGTAAATGTATCCATTTTTATTTTCATAGATGTGGGAAATATATCTGGTTGCACATGTGATGATATCTTGATCTCGTGATGAGGGAGTTTATAGTTTGAGAACATCATTTTAATAAGGTGGATGTGATGAGTATATTACTGATATAAACAAATGATATCTATATAAAAATGCAAATGTATGTTTCTTTGTTTTTCCAGTTTATACAGAAATATATGTATGGATGCACTTAGGTTGTAGAAGTAAAAATGCAATACATGGATGTTTTATTTTTGTATTTTTTCAGTTTCGCGTTTCCAAAATGTATGCAAAATGTATGCTATGGATGATATCAATAATATAAATGATGTAATGAACTTGATATTTGTAGAAGAAGATAGAAACCATGTTTTGATCATAAATTTCCTTATGTTTGTTATGTACTATTTGAAAAATGCATCAGGCAATCTTCAAATGCAGCTATATGAAGACTCTTAGGACTTGTCACTGATTGAGCAAATATTGCAACATTTTTATCATCATTGGGCGCTTTTGAAATAGATACCATCAAATAGTACAATCATCACTAATACCCACTGATATTATGATAATATGAATACAATATTTTATTGGAATGTCAAAAATAGACTTAGGCATCAAGGCATAGAAGCCAGGATAACTAAACAGTCACCTTCCTTTTAATATACCAGTTTCTGATTAAGGCAAGATATTGAACCCGCAATGACCTTGAAAATTCATATCCTTGGGTACATTATGATTTGTATAGCTTAGTGAGAATTTGGATTAGGCAACAGATAAGAAAATGTAAAACTCACCATAGTTTACACATAACCAAGATCGAGATATATGCGGCTATCCACGCATAGTGGAAACTCTTACCATAAACATCCAAGTTAGGTGAAATTTATAGGATCATATGAAACAATCACCAGACATAGAAATGCAAGAAAACATTATGCCCCCAATCCTTGCGACTCTTTGTCTTTGCACATACGTCATTGAGTAACTAAGAAGACATAATAAATCATAAATTGTGAATCAATTAGATAAAATTCATAATTACTTAGATGCCCCTAGTTGAAAACATCATCAGGACATTTAAAGAATCATAATCAAACCATTATCAAACTGTGTGTTTAAGTAGTACTTTTTCATTCATCTGTCAAACACAGTAAAGATTCATCAATCAGAAAATTGCAATACAAGTAATATGGTGTGCAATGTCTGTGTCCTGATAGGATGATTCATTCATTTTTTTGATCCAATATGGATTTTTAGGAATGTTGTGAATGTAAATGTCATGTCCCATGTCGTTAAAAGACACCTTTGTTTTGAGTAAGTGACATTGTTTTGCATGTGTTGATAAACATCGTGTTCATGAGGAAAACCATCCTAGAGAAATCTAGCAACCATGACTGACTATGCCAATAAAGATGCCCCTAGTGCAAAATGACCTATTCCTAAGACGTAAAGATAGACAAATCCCAAGTGAGGATAAGATAGTCGTGTAGGAAAATGAAGTCAGCGTATGAGCACAGGCAAAATTATGAAGGCCTAGTATCAGTAGTGCATTGATAGATGGAGCGTAGATCACAAGTGAGGCCTGATTGCCAAGTTTTCACCACTTGGCAAGATCCTTTTCTTTCTTTTTTCTACCAAGATGCCTATTTTTCTAGGTGCTCATCAAGGCACTTTTTCTCTTTTTCAATTTTTTTGCTATTTTTTCTTTTTTGAATGTTTTTGTAGTATCAAGGTGCCTGTTTACCAGGTTTTCACCAAGGATACCTATTTTAAAGGACCTTTTCCACTATTTTTGGATTTCTTCAGGATCAATTTTTTAAATGTTTTTGGTATTTTGCAAGAACTTGTTGGCTGTACAAGCTCTACTAGCCAAACATTAAGCGTAGAACTGCTTCAAATGTAGAGTGTTGATAGGATTAAAAAGAACATCTCCCTCAGGTGTAGCTAACTGATAAGCTCCAGTCCCAAAAGTAGTAGTGATAAGATAAGGCCCCAGCCAGTTAGGTTCAAACTTTCCTTTTTGCTCTCTGTTAGGCTGGTTCTTAGGATTCTCTTTTAGGACAAGGTCTCCCATTTCAAACTTCCATGGCTTAACCTTCTTGTTGTAACCTTTGGAAATTCTTGCTTGGTACACTTTGAGGTGATTGAATGCTTGCTGTCTACGCTCATCTAGTAGGTCTAGAGAATTTATCCGATCAATGCGGTACTGTTCATTAGTAACCAGTCCTTGTAGAGAGATCCGCAAAGATGGGATTTCAACCTCAATAGGTAGTACTGCTTCAACACCATAGACTAGAGAAAATGGTGTGGCTCCAGTTGGTGTTCTGATGCTTGTTCTATAGGCCCATATTGTCAGATTTAGTTGTAAATGCCAGTCTCTGCCAGACTTGCTCACAGTTCTGTGTAGGATTTTGAGAATGTTTTTGTTTGATGCCTCAGCCTATCCATTACCTTGAGGATAATAGACCGAAGAGCAATGTTGAGTAATGTGAAACTATTCACAGAGGTCATCAATGTCTTGGTTTTTAAATTGGCCCCCATTGTCTGTCACAATTGAAGAGGGTATCCCATATCTACAAATAATGTAGTTCATAATGAACATAGCCACCTGTTTGCTAGTGGATTTGATTAGCGGCACGGCTTTGACCCACTTTGTGAAATACTCAGTGGCCGTAATGATGAACTTGTGTCCATTTGAAGAGTTGGGATATATCTGTCCAACCAAGTCAAAGGCCCATTGCTGAAATGGCCAATGTGTTATAAGAGGTATGAGTTCTCTGGCAGGAGCATGGATGAGGTTTCCATGTGTTTGGCATTTAAGACATGCTTTGGAAAATTGAATAGCATCTTTCTCCATTGTAGGCCAATAATAACCTACTCTGAGCATCTTTTTAGCTAGCGAAAAGCCATTGGAGTATGATCCACATACACCTTCGTGGACGTCTTTTAAAGCTAGATCAGACTCTTCTAGTTCTAAACACCAAAGAAGTGTACCATTGAGACTACGTCGATATAGGTTGTTAGTTATGAGGATGTAACGTGATGCTATCCTAATTAGGGATCATTTCTCATTTCTAGATAGATTGGCAGGAATGGTTTGGTCTGAAAGATAGGCAATAATACTGGCATATCGGGATTGATCAGGAGTATTTAAGGCACAAATTACCTGGTATTTCAGATTGGCAAAGGAAGGGTAGGATATCTCTTCCACCAAGAAGTCATAGAGGAATTGAAGTTCCTCTAGTTGTAACATGGATGCCAAGGTAGCCATAGCATCTGCTACTTTATTCTCTAATCTTGGTATCTGTTGAAAGGTGACAAAGACAAAGTATTTCTTCAAATCATCAACTAGTTTCTTGTAGGGCATCAATTTTTTATCTCTTGTTTGATATTCTCCATTGATTTGATTGATAACTAGTTGGGAGTCACCATATATGTGTAACTCAATGATCTTCCATTCTATGGCAATTTTGAGGCCATTGACCAACGCTTCATATTTTGAGATATTGTTGGTGCATGGAAACATTAATTTGTAAGATTTGGGAATCTTATATTCTTGTGGAGTAATGAAAAGAACTACGGCTCCAGATCCTTGTTGAGTAAATGACCTGTCAAAGTACATATTCCATGAATGTTCGGTGAGATGCATGATTGTTTCATCTAGGAATTCAATTAGCAATGGTGTATCATCCTGGAGTGGTGAATTAGCCAGTTGGTCTGCAAGTACTTGTCCTTTGATAGCCCTCCGTTCAACATACTCAATGTCAAATTCACTTAGAACGAGGACCCATTTTGCCAAACGGCCTGTTAATGCTATTCTACTTAAAAGATACTTCAAAGGATCGATCTTAGCTATGAGCTTCACTGTGTGCAAGAGCATGTAGTGTCTTAATTTTTGTGATGTGAAGACAACTGCTAAGCATGCTTTCTCAATAATTCTATAATTGAGCTCATAAGTGACTAGCATTCTACTAATGTAGTAGATAGCTCACTCTTTCTTTGTTTCATCTGCTTGCACCAGTAATACTCCTAGTGATGTAGCTATAGCTGAAATATATAGGAGAAAAGGTTTTCCAATGAATAGGTGCCATAAGAATTGGTGGAGTAGCTAGGTACACCTTTAATTCCCTGAAGTTGGTTTCATAGTGTTCATCCTAGTTGAATGTAACCCCTTTATGTAGTAGCTTAGTAAAGGGTTGTGCCTTATCTGCAAGTTGGGACATGAATCTCCTGATAGACTGGAGTCTCCCTTGTAGTGTCCTCATTTGGCTGATATTACATGGAGGAGTCATTTCTAGAATAGCTTTTACTTTTGCCAAATCTACCTTGATTCCTTTAGTTGATACTATGAATCCTAGGATCTTTCCTAATTGAACCCCAAAGGCACATTTCTTTGGATTTAGCCTGAGTTGGAATTGTTCAATTCGATCTAATATTTTTTCTAAATCTGCAATATGAGTACCTCTTTCTTTGGATTTAGCCAGTGTGTCATCGACATAGTCTTCCATGTTTTTTGTGAATCATGTCATGGAATATGGTTGTCATAGCTCTTTGATATGTTGCTCTGGCATTCTTTAGACCAAATGGCATGACATTCCAGCAAAATGTGCCCCATGCACATGTGAATATGGTTTTCTCTTGATCCTTAGGGGCAATCTTGATTTGATTATAACCTGAGAATCCATCCATTAAGGAATACATCTGGTAGCCAGTTGTAAGGTCTATAATCATGTCAATATTTGGTAGAGGGAAGTCATCCTTCAGACATGCTTTGTTGAAGTCCCTGAAGTCTATGCAGATCCTAATAGATTTATCAGTTTTAGAGACAGGGACCACATTAGAGATCCAAGCTACATAGGTAATGACCCAAATGAATCCAGCTTTTAACAATTTTTCTAATTCTGCTTTCACCAATAATGCAACATGAGGATGCATTTTTCTAAGTTTTTGTTTCACAGGCTTGATCCCAGGAGCTATAGATAAGTAGTGCATAATGAGATTGGGATCTAGTCCCGGCATATCAGTGTAGGACCAGGCAAAGTTGATCTTTTTCTCCTTCAAGAATTTTGTGAATTGTACCTTTTCTTCTTCTAATAGGGATTGTGCTAGATGAACTATCTGAGGATCTTCAATAGTGCCCAAGTTCACTGGTTGTGTTGGTTCAATTAATACCGAAGATCTTTCCTAAAAATATTCAGGGAGGATATCAAGAGTCTCATCCTTTCGGGCCTCTGAGAGGTTTTCACCATCGAATACATCTTTTTTCTTTACCATTTTGGGATTTCATACTGTCACAGAGTGGTTTTCACCATCAGTCTACTTCTTCTTTTTATTTTTTATTTTGTGACTAAGAAACTTGATATCTTCCTGTGACATGTTCTCGCTCCTTGCATTGGTGGAAGAAGGATGAGGTTCACAAGAATTAAGGTAACAAGCCAGGGAGTGGTCATTGGGAAAGTTGAGGATAGGGGTAGGATCTATTTTTGTCCAATAAATGAGGTCTGGAAGTACCAATTTTAGGGAGTCATATATTGAGAAGGACAACATTGTGTTAGCATCAAAATTGTTAACCAACATGACACGGTCTGTTAAGTTAATATCTTCGATGTTTAGATCTATAAGAGCGAGATCGTTGTTAAAAGGGTCATTTTAAAGCATATATGGATCAAACTCTAGTGACTCATCAGTAGATAACTCATCATCATCTCTTTGTAAAAGGAGGCTTCTTGCTTGTAACCTATGAAATTCTCGTAGAGTTATATATTCAGCAGTGTCTCCATCAATAATCAGAGGAAGGAACCCTTCTTCTACTTCAGGAGGATCAGTATCATTGAAAGGGATGTTAGGTCGCCTACTAGGAGCTGTGGGAGCTGCAAACATGTGAATTGTGTCTATCCCAATTTCTTCAGACACAATAGATAACCGATCATACTCATAGTCATGAGAGTCTGTGACATCATCATCAGATCTATTCAAATATTCAGTAATGTTTATTTGATGGACTTGGTTAGATCCTTGTAGATCAAAGTCAGGTAGATCTAGGACATGTGTAATAGTGACTAATTGCCCTCAGTTAGGATGTAAATTTTGTGGCCGGGGTTCTTCTTGAGTGATTGTAGCTATGTTATCTCCTACCTCTTGAATGGGTGGTTGTTCTAGCAAAGGAGTATGAAGATCCTATGGTACCTCAAAACTAGGTACATAGAATTCTCCTTGATATTTAGGATTTTCTATACCAATATGTATCAATCTCTCATAAAGCCATGGGTCTAATACTATTTCATTTGTTTTATCACTCTCTGCTTCAGAAGGTGGACTCTAGTTTGAAGTAGGTTTGTGGGTTTGAGTATTAAAGCCCAATCCTATTTTATCTCTATAGAGGTGGAACTCCATGGGTATAGGTTCAATGATCCCTCATCCTATGTCATTAAGAGGTCCTTTTCCTTTGTATCCCATTTGTTTGAGGAAATCATATCCCTTTCCATACTGTTCTAGGGACATCTTTACATTTTTGACCTCAGAGTCCACTGGTTCTCCTTTATAAAGCCAATTTAAGACTACCTACTCTTCTATGTTATCTGAAGAAGACATGGATGGCTTTATCATACCAGTAGCCTTGTGTACTTCTGGTTCCTCGACTACGAGAGGTGTGAATGTTGATGATGGTTTTCCATAGGATCTTGGTGATACTGGAAGCTCTGTCAGGGAGGGAGTTGGGTCCAGCTTGTATTCTCCCATACCTATTTCTTGAAGTTTCAATGTTTTGCTAAAGCCCTTCATGACCATGTCTTTGGTAGTTTCAGGAGTAACTGCATCCATGGCCTCCTTGTTATGTCAGATCATGCTACCTGCTTTAATATTGTTGCAAGCATAGTTGCCATCTGCAGGAATTGTCACCTCTATTCCATTATGTGGGAATTTGATGCATTGATAATAAGTGGATGGTATAGCTTTCATCTCATGGATCCATGGTCTCCCTAGAAAAATGTTGTAGGCTAGTGGTAGATCCAAAACCTGACATATAACATCTCTTTTTAGTTGGTCCAACTTTGATGGGTAGACAAATAATACCTCGGGAGGATCTTTCTTCCTCATTATATGCTTTGATGGTTATTTTATTTCTAGAGTCAATTGTTTTCTTGGAGAGGCCTAGCCTCCTGACAAGATCCAGTGTACAGATATTTAATCCGGTGCATCCATCTATCAATACGCGTCTAACACGGGATTTATGAATAAGAACTTTGATATGGAGGGGTTGATTGTGTGGATGGGTTAATGACTTGTCATCCTCCTCAGAAAAGGAGAGGTAATGTGGTGTTGAGATGTGATTGACCATCTCTTGGAATTTGTCTATATCTATATCCTTTGGAGCATTAGCAACGTGTAGAGCTTGTTCTAGGATTTCTCTATGCACAGTGGATATTTTGAGCAATTAGAAGATGGAAATTTTGGCAGTAGTTCTTTGCAATTGATCTACCAAGTCATATTTTGCTCCAGGGATAGTGACCACATGTTTTGCTCTTGGTTTAGGAATAGTGATAATAGGAACCTTGGGTGTGGATGTTGGTTTTGGAGGTCCCTTGATTGTAACCTATGCTTGGCTCTGGGTTACAACATTTATGGAGGATAAGGCTCCTTTGATGGTGAACATGTTGATAGATTCATTTTTAATGTTGAGCATGTTGATCACATTGTCATTTTTGGAATAAGTGTAGTTTACCTCATTACCTTTCCCTTTGGATGTTTCTCCTTGATTGTAATTAGGGAATGGTTTATTAAATGCTGTGTGATCTTCATTTGTAGTGTTTCCATTCACTTTGATCTTACCCCCTTCAATGAGGTCTTGGATAACATGTTTGAGCTTGAGACAATTATTTGTCTTGTGTCCCTTGTTTTTGTGGAAGACACAGTAAGAGTTATCATCCCACCACCTGGGTTTGACCATTGGTTCCCAAGGTTTAGAATTAGGAATCGTAAGGACTTTGTTATCCACCAATGTTTTTAAGACAGTCTCAAGAGGTTCTCCCAAAGGTGTGAATGTTCTTTGGGGTTTTGAATTCC
>MU225001.1:1724916-1737126 GCA_018584345.1 Thuja plicata | reverse complement strand
TTGAGAAGGGTTAGAACCCAGGGTAGAAGTGGTTGAGATGGGTTAGGTTGGGGTTTGAGGGAATATTAATAAATGAAATAAACTTATTTAATTCATTTAGAAATATAGGAATTAATTATTTAAACAAATTAATTTCTTTTTAATAATTAGGGGACTATAGCCATTTTCATTAAATTAAATAGGCTAGGGGAATGGGTTATTTTGCAAGTGGGTATTTGATTTTGGGATTTATTTAATTCCTTTATAATTAAATACTATAGTCATATTTGATTTTGGTTTGATTTGATTGGTCAAAATTATATGGCTATAATAGTTAATATAAATCAATGATAAAAATCACCTAGGACATTAAATTGATTTAAAGAATTATGCCAAGCAATAATAGGGTCATTTGGACATAAATCAAGGGTATGATCACATTTAGGGAAAATAGGGTTCATAGTTGTGACAGACCAAATTCAGGTGGTTACAATCCCTACATACCACGGTTTACATTTTTCAAAAGATCTTTGACTAATAGTAATAGCTAACACCTTAACATCCACAATTTTTTTATATAATTCAGTTTGAGTCATATCCAAAAGATGTTTTGGATGTGGATCACAAGTTTTTGAGCCGACTCTTAATTTAAGAACATCTCTAGCATTAGGTGATACTCTTGTATTATCATGCCAAAAATTTTCAATTAAAGTTTTGACTTCACCAGTAAGTTTTATGTCAGATCTCAGGAGTCTGCCACTAAAGCTCCACAAATGGTTTGTCGGATCACTTTTAAAGTTAACACTTCTCTTTACAGTTCTTGCTAAAGTTTTACAATGAATATTAAGATATCCACTTATGTTTGTCATCATTCTTTTATCAGAAGTAGTTTTGTTTACTAGAGTTGATGTTATTGCTCGTCGTGCCGCATTCCTATCTTTAGAACAACTTTTCTTTTCGATTGTGTCAAAGGCACTAGCAAATGTTGTTACAACTTGTTTTAGAGACTCATCATTCTTTTGGATTTCACAAATATTCCTAACCTCTTCATCACTTTTCACATTTTACTCATTTTAATTAGTTGTAACATTAATTGACATTGAAACCCAAATTTCTTATTATAAAAAAATTGTCCAAACAATTTACTCCCGTAAGTCCTAATCTATCTCCATGAAACCAAACCATGCAGATTGTCTAGCACATCACTTTTATTTTGAAATTGTTTAATCATTTCATTATCATTCAAAGGGGTTTCTTTCTCAATTGGTGTTTCTATGTCTACATCCACATTGTTGATCTCAATTGTCATTTGATTGTCAATTTCAATTGGGGTTTGAATTTCACTTTCAATTGGTGTTTGATTTTTCAGTTTCTTTATCAATATGATTAACATCACTAATTTGTGGTGTTTGATGTGCAATATAATCTGTTAGTCTATTTTCTGGAATAAAATCAAATTGATTTAAAGAGTAATCTGCTAATACAAAAAGATCAAGTTCTTCATCACAATAAGTTTCATTTGGCTGTGAAGACATACCTGTATCCCACACTTGATTAGAAAATGCACCTAAATTTGCTCCTATTGTGTTTTCTTCTTCAACCACTACATCCATCATGGTGTCCTCATTGTTCTCATCTTCTGAACCGATTGGTGAACTTGATGCTCCAAAATTATCTAGGTTTTGATTTCTTGCTCTTTTTTCTCGTTGTTGTTTTGCCTCTTTCTCTCTATTTGCTACAACCTCATCAGCTATCAGAGCCTTTATTTGCCTCTTTCTATGTTTCTTTGATCCCATGTTTGCACCAAAATTTGAATTCAAATTAATTCCTTCTTGTCAAATCCAGAATAAGACAAGAAAAGAGAATGTTGGTTTACAATATTCTTTCTGCAACACGAATATGTCATACAAATGATTGAATAATCATTAATCATTGAGATAAAGCCCAAAGAATAGTTTTTTGTCTCCAACGGATCTTTCAAAAATGGGCACCTGTTGTGCCCGTTTATGAAACAGGTCCTCGTTCCATAAAATGGGTGCTCATTTTGGTTTCAACAGTCCAAAATAAAACGGGCACCCGTTTTGTGAATTTTAAGTAACGGGTGCCCATTTCTTAAAACCAGGAGTGGGGACTATACCTCCACCCTATTTTTTGGTTTGGGACAGGCTTGGTCCCACCAAGCCTGTGCTTAGCCTTGCCAAAATATGGCTAAGGCATTTAAAAATAAAATTTGTGCTTTGTGAGGATTTTTTGAGGTCTTTCTGAATGCATTTTTAGATGAAACAAAAACCCATTTTAGTTCATATTGTACAGATTATAAAAATATAAATTTTATATTAATATGACAGATTTTAGTATTTTTACAATAATTATTATGCCAAAGTTGTACCTAAAGTTGAAATAGTAAGGTTTACTAAAATTTTAATAACTTTTTTGATTTTAGGTTTTTGAAAAAAAGAATTATATGAGCCCAATCAACATAGAATTTAATTCAAAATAAAAAATATATATTAAAAAGTAAAATTTTCATCAAATTATGTTGTTCATACACCAGAGGTTTTCAAAATGTACTTTATAGTCAATTAAAAACCAATAAAAAAAAATATTCAATTAAAAAATAAGGAAAAATATTCTGGCTAATCTTTGATGTGTTAGGTACCTTCCCCCAAAAGGATTTAGAAAAATTTATTTATTTACTTTAAAATAGGGTGGTCGTACACATGTAGGGTATGGTCCTGAAACTGACATTTTGAAAAAGGGGTTTTTAAACATGCCTACTAAAATTTATTTTTTCCCATGTGGGTATTCAAATAAATTACATATTTGGAAACTAGACTCTGAGAACTAAATTTTCTATAAGTAGATTGTTCTGATATTCAATCTCTAAGTGCCTCAAATTTTGACATCAATTGATAGAAAATTTGAAAAACAGGGAAAATACTTTCACTTTTTGCCCAAAGTGGGACTCAACTTCTTGTAGCCACCTGGAGACTTTCCTTCTTTCTTGATTTCCTTTGTTCTGGAAGATTCACCAACTTTGAAAGTAGTATGAGTGATATATCCAAGCCCCATGGTCTCTTTTCTACTTCTTTGATTCCTTAGTTGTTCATCAATTTTTGCAGTACTCTCATTGAATTTCTTCAGCAAATCATTATCATTCTTCAACTCTCCTTTTAGTTTCTCATTATCATTTCTAAGATTCTCATTATCCCTTAGGGATTCTTGATACTCTTCAATAGATTCTTGTAGATGTTCATTTTCTCATGTAAATGTGCAAGCAATGTACCAACCTCTTGTTCATATTTGAAAATTTCATCCATTTTAGCTTTTAGTGCTTCATCCTTAGCCTTTAGGGAATCTTTTGAAACTTTCCTTGCATCCTCTGCAGATCTCCTTGCTTCAAATTCTTCACTCATTCTGATTGATTGGGCTTCAATCTCTCTCTTAATATTTTTCTTGTCCTTTTTCAATTGTTCAATCTCCATAGCCATGGCTTCTAGGGCTGCTTCAGATTCGTTAGATCCACTATGTTTAGACAATTTCTCAATGTAGTCTTGAATCTCACTTAACTATTAAACAAGCTCTTGTCTTTTAGCTCTTGACTGATTTTCTTGATTCTTCAATTCCTCAATGACCATTTTAGCTTCTTTGAGTTGCCTCTTGTCCTTAAACAAACCCTCTATATTCGCCTTAAGGATTCTACCCAAGTTGTTAGGCTTCTTCAAGGGAACTTGGCTCTTATACCAATCGTTAGTCTTCAAAGGCACTAAGAGGGGGGTGAATTAATGCACACACAAATCTGAAACACTTCTTAATTATCTTCCACAAGATCCAACATGAAAATGCAAATATTACATAGAATCTAGGTAAATAAAACATTTACACAAAGTAAACTCAAGACTCAAGATTTCTCCCATGGAAACCCTTGTTAGAGGGAGAAAACCACGTGTGGGGATGATGCCCAAAAATTTCACTAGTGCTCCAAAAAAAATTTCCTTGTTAGGAGCTGTTAGAAACACCCTGCTAAGGGTATAGTTGGTTAAGAGTATCTTTAGCCCGGTTAAAAGCTAATACAAGTCCTGTTAAGAACTAATTTGTTAAGATATTTCAAACTCCATCTAAGAATCACTTGGTTAGAGGATTTACACTTCAAATCCTATTAAAGATCCTTCTCATCCTATTAGGAGTGACCTAGTTAAACAATTTTACTTGGAAAAGTGTTAGGGCTTACCTTGAGATAGACCCAAGAATAATTGATTTGATTATAACACTTTCTATCTGACAGATCCACTTCAGTTATGATCATAGAACCCCATTTAACATATAATATCTTCACACAATCATAATTTCTTATCACATCATATCAACAACACCTCATACACCCTAAATCTCAATTTCACCCTTCTTTTATAACAACTTTGTATAAGTCAGCCTTTTCCCTAAAATAGTTTACCCACCGACATAAAAATGAAAATTGATCATGCCAAAATTCATTGGTCAACTTAATAAAGTCAACACAACATTATAAAATTCATAAAAAACCATTTACAAACATTAAATAGACCAGTTAACTGATCTGATTAAACTTGCTATGCTTGTCTCCTGTTCTTCTTGTCGGTGTCACTTTAATCCTCAATAACTTGCTCAATTCTTTAGACTAATTGATGCAATCATAGATATAGATAGATATGCCTCTGTAGATGATAAATGCATGATGTCACATCTTAACTCAATTTCTAACTCAAAATTTGGTCACCTGTATCTCGCATGTTGTCACCTTCTTGATTGACTAAACACTTAGGCAATTCTTCAATTTGATCTTCAACGCCATTTGTAAAAATGATCTCTTACCTATAATAGATCACACTACCAACAATGAAAACACCACAATATAATCCCATGATCAACACTCAGATCATCTTCACTAAATGCTAACAAATTATATAGTGAGCAGAGGGAGATTATTTTAAGCATGCATACAAAGATGACATATTTAGTTTTGATTGATCATATTTGTATATTGTACACGATCAGTTTATTAGAAAATCCTGATTGAAATTAAGGACTATAATTATGTGTCATGCATTGTTAGATACAAAAACATGTATTGTATTCAATGATGTATGGGATAAAATTATAGTGTCTACATGGAAATCAGATTTTATAATCTATGTAAGTAAGAAAATTGAAAATGTTGTAAGCTCAGTGAGGCATAGAAGACTATCAGTAAGATAACACTCGTTAGTGAAAAATATTTATAGCCAGTAAGGCATATAATACTATTAGTGAGATAGCACTTTTTAGTGAAAATTTTTTATAGCCAGTGAGGAAATATAAATATATTTATAGATTAAGCCAGTGAGGCATTTTGAGTGGTTTTTTACTCGAAGGTTTTCCACTCAGGACATATTTTCTGTTACATTTCATGTGATTTTTTTGCATCTATCTCATTGTTTCACTTGTCCCATTTGATTTAATTATTTAAATCTGGGTTTAAATTGATACTTATTTTCTTATCATTGATTCAAACCCCCTATGAGTGATAGCATACTCCAACAATTGGTATTAGAGCCATACCCTTCCTTTAGGGTTGTTCTGGTTAGGGAGTACTCAATGGCCTATTAAGAAGGTTTGTTAGGATTCAGAGCACCATTATTTGAAGGGTCTAGTTATGATTTTTGGAAATAAAATACGCGACATCACTTGAATTCTCTAGGGTATGATCTTTGGGAAACCACTCAAACTGCATACACCAAAACAATCCCTCCATCCTTTGCTGATAAGAAAAATCCATATGAGCATGATGTAAAAGCATCAAATGCTATTTTTTGTGGTTTTTTTAAATGATGTTTTAGTCAAAATCATGGATTGTGAAACTATATTTAGTATTTGGGAGAATTTGTCCAACATTTATGAGGTAGACAAAACAATAAAAGAGGCAAAGCTACAAGCTTATAGAGCTATATTCAAAAGCCTCAAAATGATTTAGGGTGAGAAGATAGCTGATTTTTTTGTGTGTTTCATATGTTGTCAATTCTATTCGAGGGCTAGGAGAAACTCTGGAAGAAACAACAGTGGTAAAGAAGGTGTTGACATCACTTACATCTAAATATGACTCAAACATATCTACTGTGGAGGAAAGAGATGTAAATAAGGTAACATTTGATACTTTACATGGTATTTTATTGCATATGAAATGTGAATTATATACAATCAACCTAGTAAAGAATATGCAATCAAATGTGAAAAAGTTGAAACTAATTAATTCATAATTTAATCAAGATGGTAATTCTGAATAAGGTTTTGTAATTAAAGTTAGGAGAGGCTCATGAAGATATAAAGGAAAATTACCATTTAAGTATTTTTCTTATTGTAGAATAGGTCACTATGTTGCTCAATGTCCAAATAAATATTTTGATAGTGATGAAGAAGACAATAAATCTTTTAAGAAAAAGAAACAACAAAATTTTAAAAAGAAGAATAACTTTAAAACAAATAAGGCTCAACTTGTAGATATAACATATAGTGGTTCTGATGAACAAATACTGGGTAATAAGGAAAATTAATTATGGCCATTGTTTCTACAAAAGAGTCTCAAGAAAGTCAATTAATAGATAATTCAGAATCTAAAATTGATTACAACGAAGAGCTAAAGGCTTCTCTTAAGGAAATTAAAAAGGTAAAGAGGGAAGCTAATTATTTAAAGACAAAAATTCAAAGTGATTCAGATTTAATTTCTTCTTTAAAAATTTATATTGAACAACACAAACATGTCCTTGAAAATACTTAAGAAATATTAAAAAATGAAGATTATGTTCATACTACTCTAGAAGCAGAGGTAGTTAGTTTAAGAAAGAAATTGCCAGTTGTTTTTGATGATGGAGAAACATCTTCACAAGGTGGTAAATGAAAAATGATTTCTCATTATTGTGTAAATTTTAAAACTACTCTAAATAAGTCAAATGATTTTAAAGAATTAGTTAAGAAGAATACAAGTTTGCTGAATGGAAGACTGTATCAATTCTTAGCCAAACTTCAATGTTATCAATGTGGTAAGTTAGGTCACATTGCAAGGTTTTTAAAGGACTTTATGTTAAAACAGACCAATTTAGTTCCTAAATAAAAGCTAGTCTAGGGACCCCAAAAGGATGCTATGACTGCTTGACATCATTTTTAAAAAATAGAGGATGTTTGGATGCTAGACAGTGTGTGTTCTCATCATCTAACTGGTGAGAAAAACAAGTTTGTGGAACTTAGTCTATTTGATGTTGGCTTAGTTAGATTTGGTGATAAAAAAATGTTTCCAAATTAAAGGATCAAGAACTATACAATTTGATGATTTAACTCTGGTGAATAATGTTTACTATGTTGAAAGTATGGTTCATAATTTGTTGAGTATAAGCCAGATTTGTAAACAAAATCTTACAGTCATTTTTATAGTCTCTAGATGTCAAATTTTAGAGAATAATGGTATAGTTGTGACCACTAGAATAAAGACAAAAAATAGGGTGTATTGTTTGCAAAGAATAAATACTGAAAATATTGATGAAATCTATATGATCAATGAATTAGGTGAATGCTCATAAAAGATTATTACTCTGGATTATGAAGGTCAATTATTTGATGCAAAAAGAGAGATTACTAAACTCAAATATCAAATTGATAGATTGGAACTTAATATAGAAGAATATCAAAACACTACAAATGAGTTGTATAGCACAAATACATATATTTGCACAAAAATTGAAGAAGCTTTTAGAAAAGAAATGAAATTGAGACAACAACTTACAGAAAAATGCATAAAATTTGACAAGGATATTTCTTTTTTAATGGAAAAATTAAGAAAATATGACGAAAGTTCAAAATTTTTGAAAGAACACACAAGGAATATGAAAAATCATTTGGTGTTAGATAGTTCACATCAAAAGGCACACACATATTTAATTCAGGTCAGAGAATCAAATGGTCTACTATTTTGTAAATCAAGTATTCTTAACTCATGGGAACTAAATCCTTCATCCCTTGAGCACAAATATGCCATTTGTTTTTAAGGATTGGTTCTAAAATAAGATAGTTTTTGTTACTATTAAGGAAGGATCAGCTTGGTTTTATGTATTAGCTCTTCTATTTTCAGTTTAGATTGCAGAATTATTTTTTTGTATACATATATATTAGAGGATATTCTTTTGGCTTTGTTATTCAACAATGATTTGTTATATTCTTTTCACTTGTCTTGATATTTTGATGATATGGGCTAGTCCATTTTCTTCCTTAGTGGTAGCAGGAATTTGCCTTGCAATTGGATATATATTTTTACATAATTTCATTATGGTAACTGTATAGTTCAAGTTTGTTAGAGAATCAATGGGCTTATATGGCTTTACTGTTAATCTCTAAGTTATGTTGATGATTAGTGACCAACACTTAGTCATTTCATTAGGCAGTTTTAGTTGGCTATCACTATGGCCGAGCTAAAACTATGTAAGGCCGAGCAACATTGCCGAGAAGTTTTTTAGTTTGCCAAGTTACATTGCTGAGCCGAGTAGAGACAAAGATGTTAAATGTCGAGCAACATAACTGTCAAGTGCCAAGCAAAACAAATTTTTGTATACTTGTTAGGAATGATACAAACTTCAAGGATAAGTGATCCGGCCGACTTGTAAAAGTTTTTTGGGCTGACTAATGTATGAATTTAATATTTTTATACGGAGTTAGTTATGCATTTAATTGTTTTATCCTATGCATGACTCATTGTAAGCATTAATTTTTTTACCATCAAGACATGGATATCAGATCTTGATCGTTGATCTAGATCTCACTGTCAAATATGTATAGATATATTAGATTGCTTCGAAACCCTATTATGTATGTGCAAGAGGTAGAAGAGTAATTGTTGAAGTGACTTCATTTTGAAGTGAAATGCATAGAGGGTTATTTTGTTAAGAAGCAGAGATCAATTAGAGCATAACACAGTGAATAGTAGAGTAAAGGTATATCAGATTATAAGATCAGAAGAGATACTGAAAAGAGGAGATCCGTCATCAGCATCAGAGTGCATATTGAAGGATCAATACTTGAGACTTTTTAATAATTGTATTAGGTGAAAATCTCTTAACATAGTGGTTTTAGCAGACCTTTATTTATCTCTTAATAGAGTGCTTACTTCATTATAAGTTGAAATCCTTTAACAAGGTAGATTTTAATGATCTAAAGCTCTTAACTGGGCAGACCTCTAATAGGGTAGATTACATTTTGTAATCAAACATTGTAACCTTAATAGGTACACTTTATTACTGCAGTAGTGGAGACTTTTGTGGGTGTCATCCCCACCCCAGTTTTACCTATTTGGATTTCTGGGTTACCAAGTTATTGTGTTATGTGTTATTTATTTCATGGTGTGGATGCTATCTGATATTACATTAGATTCATTTATGTATGAATGTGGATCAGCTTGTTTAAATGTTTAATTTTGAAGATCTGATTCAGCCCCCTCTTGGTATCTTGCTTTCCCATTATTTTATATCCAACAATTGGTATCAGAGCTAGAGTTCTCTAAAAGGTTATAATCATCTTGAGAATGCAAATCTTGAAATGGAGATCTACAAGATGGGCAAAGTCATTGAGAACCAAAAGATTGATGTTCAACTAGCACTCCAACAGCTTGAGACTCCAACACTCATTATCAGGAAGAGGACACCACAAATATAATTTAGAATGGAGATTCTACTGAGAGCGATGCAGCAATAGAAAATCTACTGGAAAAGAATAATGCACTATGTGAATAAGTCAAAAACTTGAAAAAGGAACAAGAAGCCGAATCAATAAGAATCCGTGAAGTTGTTGAACAGAAAAAGAAAGCCAAAGAAGACAAGGCTATGGAAGAAGAAGACAAGAGAATGATGACTAGTAGACTTGATGAAAGAATACATGATGTGCAAACAATGACAGTCAATCAAGTGGAAATGGAAAATCAACTACTACTTGCAAATCAGGAGATCAACAGGAAAGACTTGGAGATTGTTAATCTTAGATCTGAGAACAGTTAATTGAAAGAGGAATTGAGATCTGAGAAAGAAATCAATAATAGAGTGAATGATCCGAGTGCAGCTATGAGCTACATTGAACAACTAGTGGAAGCATCAAGAAGACCTAAAGATTCTTCTGGATTAGGTCACAGTTAACAACATACAACCATCAAAGATGGAGAATCATCTAAGACAGGTGTAAGAAATAATGCAAAGCCAAGAAACAAGAAACCTATTTTTCACCACTGTGGGAAACTAGGTCATACAATAAACATTTGCCAAAGCAAGAATGGTAAGTCCAATCCAAAAACTAATTTTAATGGTTACTACTTTAACTGTAATAAGTTTGGACATCAAGCATGTGAATGTAAGGAAAAGGCAAGAAAAACACCTAGATTCAATGGTAATTGCTATAAATATCACAAATATGGTCATAAAGCATAGATTGCAGATCCAAAGGTAAACAACGGTGGACATCAAAGGTACAAGAGAAATCACCAAGAAAAGGCAATACTCACAATTGGGATTGTAATACATCGCATAGTTGTCATTACTATGGTGAGTATGGAGATGTTCCAGAAAATTGCATAAGGACACATTTCAGAGGTAAGTCTAAAAGTTGGATGAATGGAAGCTTAGTTTGTCACAATTGTCTGAAAATTGGTCACACAAGGAAAGATTGCAAGACTAGAGTACCAGCTCCTACTGTTGAGCAAATTAGGGAATAGATGAACAAGACATGGGTTAAGAAGTCTTAACCATGTAGCAGTGAAGCTAATGAAGCCAAGGTCACCCAATCCAATGGATCAGGTGATCACATCATCTCTAACTAAGAGAAAGAGGTATGTAAGGAACTATATTTAAAATTTTTATCTTACATCAGTTCCTAACATAGAATGTACAAAATTCCATATTTTCATATGTTCAGATGCACTAGGACATATCTTTGAAGATAAATGTCAAGATGAGAAAATTGCACTATAGGTGTTGAGCATCTATCATGGACACTAAAGCTGAGTTCTTTAGTGAGTGCCGAGTTTTGTTGGCCGAGTGAAAGTTCTGTGAAGGCTGAGTGTATTGAGCCGAGTGAGATGCAAGTTATGTTAAGGCCGAGGATAGCTGGCTTGCACTAACTCAATGGGAAAAACATTTAATACTCACCTACCTTTACCCTTCGAAGCTTATAAAGGATGAATAGTTGATATTTCATTTTTACCTTGCGATTTTACTATTTACGGAGCTAGGAATGAAGATTTCATCAGTGTGTTGTCAGCAATCTTAAAGTGAATAGTGAACTGAGAATAGTGTGAAGCATCACTTGCCGAGGTATTCTATTTTCCATCTCTCAAACCCTAAATTTTAGAAGTATGGCTGCAAGTTCTTCCGCACCAGCCAAGTGTATAGAGGCAGAACAAGAACAAATTCAGTTGATTTGGAGTGAGGAATGTGAACCTCTCAACTTTTGAGTTGTCCCTGAAAGTGTGATACAGAGTGATTTAATAGGAGCCCTCTCATCCATTCCTCCCAAGGTACTTATGATTCATGATGTTTGATCATGTTATATGGTTAAAATTGGTGAAGTAGGAGATAGCGAATTGAGGATATCCTACAATAAATTGTGTGAAAATGGAGTTCTGAAGGTAGAATTCAAACATCTAGCTGAAAAAGGGTTAACTCATGCCCTAGATTTTCCCCAAGGTTTCAAAGATGAATGGATAAAAGTTATCCTTAACCAATTTCATGACATGAGCATGTGGCTAGACAATGGACCAGTCAAGATCACCAAAAGCATGATCCATCGGGTGACTGGATATCCTATTGTGAATGGAAAGCGAACAATGAGGGATAAAAGTAAAGAAGAAATTACATTGAACACTGGAGCAGTATGGAATAATAGAGGTATGACTATCTCTACAAATACTGACCTAGAACTTGACTTTGGAGTAAGGGTAATTGCACACAAGTTCTATCAGTCCATCAGATTGGATAGTGTTCACTGTACAACAGTTGATTAGGCATGGAAAATTGTGAAGAAGAATCACACATATGATCTTGCCGAGCTACAATAGACACAGTTATCTGAGAACCTTGCATCAATCAGAAAGGCTAAGAGCTCATCATGTAAGTTTGGTTCTTTACTAGTTTGTATATTCTTCTACATTCAGGATACATTTCCTACACTAGGAAATATTGTTTGGAAAAAGGA
>MU225001.1:1696803-1708074 GCA_018584345.1 Thuja plicata | reverse complement strand
CCCGGGTTCTTACTGAGTTTTTTCTTAAACTCACATCTTTAAAAATTTCCTTGCAGGTGCACACCACTATGATGATGGATCATAAGAAACTTCGGAGATTTCTTCAGGACGGACATGCCACCTTTTTAACTTTCAAGCTCAAGAATGGTCATGAATGGAGGAAAAACCTGGATAACCTTCAAGTGTTTGAGAAGACTTTGGACAAAGTGAGCAAAGAAATCAAGAGAAATAGGAACTCCAAGAAAGACATCTTAGCCATGCTTGCTGAAATTCAAAATAAGAAAAAAGTTGCGTGGATGGAAGGAGAATAGGGCTGGATCACCTGGGTCGATATCACTGATGGACACCTCCATTAGTGGCTTATTGTGCACCTTTTTTGCTTACTGTTATTAACTCTGGATACTCCTTTCGTTTTGCTCTTATGAGCTGTATTTCCGTTGGGGCCTTGTCCCACTTTTGATACTATGGATTTCTTCAATGTAATCTCTTTTTGATCACTTTATAATCAATACAAAAAAAAAATCAAATGTATTTTATTTTTCTTTTATTTATTTTTACTGGTGAAAATAATTAAAAACCAGTTTGTATTTTTTTAATAAAAACAACAAGGTCCCCCTTTTTTATTATTTAATTTCTTTCAATAATACTAATAAACCATATTTTCAATGATAGAGGTATTTCTCAACCAAATGCTCTGAAAGGGAAAAAGAGAGATTTATTATTTATTTTTTTTAAGAAAATTCTAGCAAGCCTATTTTTTTTTTAAATTTAATTTCCAGCATATAATCAAATTTAATTTTAATATTAAATTGATTCAAGCTATTCTTTCCAATATTATAGACATTTTTTTTCAACAAATGATCTAAATAAAATAAAGAGGGATTTTTCTTTTTCTCCAACATGCAAATTGATAAAAATAAGAACAAGATTCTAACTTCATTATTAACAATTTCAAGAAGAGTTTTCTTATTTCAAGCATGCAAATTAACCCAATTTTCTTGTTTCCTTTCAGATCTAGGTCTAGTTTTGGCAAGAGTCTGATGAGGGCAAAATCTCTATTTTGCAAGACAAGGAGTTACAAATTTGAGGGTTTCAAGAAAGTTCAACAACATAATAAAATTTTCATTCAAAGAGGACTTTTCCCTAAAAATGAACCCTAAGGGCTATTTCAAATAGAATTCTTTCATACGAAAACCCTTATGCCCAATTGGAATTCAACACCCAAAACTGAAACCTTTATGCCCACAATCATTAATCTGATAAGAAAACATGAAGGAAAACACAAATTGAAACCAAGATCATATTTCTCAATTCTAAATCAATGAAACTACCAAACACCTAAACAAGGAAGATCACACAAAGGATCCTAGCTTTTTTGATGCATGGAGATGGGGATCTAAAAGCTAGAATTCAAAAGATGAAGACCTTACCTCAATAACTGATGAGAAGCACAATTTCACAAATTCAAGCAAGAATAATCGACAAATCGAAGCAAGCTCTCTCAAAACTCCAATCACCTGATTTCTCCTTCTCCCTGATTGAACAACCTCCGAAAATGCTTCCAATCAAAAGATATAGATCATCCAAGCAATTAGGTTTTCAAAAAGTGCAAACCCTAAAGGGAATATAAATTATATAATTATTAATTAAAATAATTCTTTATTTTCAATTTCAATTAAAGCATGTAAAACTCAACTTTGGAATATAAAAGAAAAATGTTAAACTAAAAATGCATGAGAATATATTTCAATTAAATTAATCAATTAACCATGCAACTTTAAGTAATATTCAATAATTTAACTATGCATAATTAATTACAATTAATTGAATTTAATATTTATTAAATCTCAATTATTTAAATCAAGACTTAATAATTAAATCAATTAATTAAATATAGGCATTTAATTAATATTTAATTATTAAATAGCCATATATTTCATATATCAATGTTTTAACCTTATTATAGGTACAATAATTAACATTAATATTTACTATAAATATTCATTAAATAAATCAAGCTAAAAGCATCATTAATCCATCTAAAACCCATCTAAATAGATAATCAACTGAAACAGAACCACAAGCACACACAAACAGGCTCACGAATCCACATCACTTGACGGATTCAAATAGGACAGTCAATCAGATTTTTTGTCCATTAATAGGACAAAATAAGGGTTTAGGGTATGGATTTGGACCTGATATTATCTCCCCTCTCTTACCATTGAGATATTGTGATAGGGCACGCTCAATCCTGCCAATTTAGGGAAGACGTAGCCCGATACCTGCAAACTTGTCATCACAAAGATGACCATACATGCATATAGTATAGCAAACAATGGTTGAGACTAGTTTATCATGTAGATCTCATCGAAGCAAGTAACTACGACTCTGTCCCATACCATATCGAACAAATCAAATAGTAATGCAAAACATAAAAATGATCCATGTGCATATAAATCTAGGGTCAGTATTGTCAGAAAACCATAATCCAAATGACATTGTAACATATATACAAAAGCATCAGGAAATAACCATAAATCATTTACAAACATGAGATATAATACACTAAGAAATGAATCAATAACATACTGAAATGTGACACATGAATATCCTCACAACCATATGAAATACCAGTCACATACATGAAAGGTCTTAAAAGAGTTCGGCAACCGAAACAGAAAGGTAGACTAAGGGGTAGGTATTACACATATTGATTTATTTTTTGATTAGCATGATGTATCAATATCACAGTTTTATCATGGTGTCATATTAGACATCTTTAACTTCAAGATTTATTTATGGGATGATGTTTTGAAGTTGTGCTTACTTTTTTATCAAATTTGTATTTTCAGTTATAGGTTCACAGAGCATAATTTACAAGGCAGTATTACAATTATTTTATTATCTTAGTAATATCATATGATGAATTATCAGTTTGAGTCAGTGCTACATATTACAACGCATTTGTACCTGACAAATGCTTACATCCATATTTTTTATCACATTGTTCTAGGATATTTTGATGATTCAAATGCTCATTACATGTATACATATTATAGTTTTATGCATTTTGTCCTTGTTGTAAACAGGGGAGAGTTATTGTATTTGTCAACCAAGGACAAAGGGGGAGTTTGTCACTCTCACCTCTTTGTATTGTCCTTGTTGAAAAATAGACTAACTTGGTTGGAAGTATCATCATTGCATCATGTTCAATTTGTTCAATGTCGTATAGTTGGCCTAGTGTTATTTAGTCATCATGGAATTACATTGTCCAGTTTGATCATGTTGATATCATACAAACTCAGTTACTATGATCAATGGTCATCATATTTTAATTTATATTATATAGACCAGTTACTATGTTCAATGGTCATTGTATTTAAGTTTTGATCATTATATCTACTATTCAGTTGATATATACACAAGTTAGTCTCATCTTCACATATTTGGATAGTGGGATATGTATTGATGCACTGATTAACAATATATTGAAGTTTTATTTTTTTATTGCAAAAGATGGAAAGTTTAAGGTTCGTTGATCCATATTAAGATCCTGGCATGAAGGTTTAAGTGTTTTACATTTTAAAACATTAGTCAATGTCATGACCTTTTCATGAGTATAAGATGTATTTCTAGGAAGGCCTTTTGGTCAACCCCCTAGCTATCCTCCATTATGCATATTTTAGTATGTTAAAAAAGATGCCACATCTCATTAATGGGCATTAATTATGTTTGTTAAAGGAAAAATTGCAAGATGTTTTTGTTACACCATTTCAGTGCTTTCACAACTCAAACAATGTGGTAATGATATGTTAAACCCTATCTCTATCAAGATAGGGCATCACTGCCCTTTGCTAGGGCATGAGAAACAAAGTATTTTTTTGACAATAGTGAAGTAAGACTGTTTGTGTTTTTTAAATTGTTACGTTGAAGTAACATGTGAAAGATTTGGATATCTTTGGTTCACGATGACTTTAAAGTTTTTTTATTTTTTTAAAATCTTTTTTTAATGCCTTTGTTTCAGTAAATGAGTTTTTTGTTTAAGGCCTAATGGCATGCATCTTAGTTCTATGAATACATGCATTCATAGGTTGTCAAAGTCTTGACAATCATGTATCATGCCTTTTCTCCCCTTAAATCCTTCTGCAAAAAGTTGTCATACCAATGGTATGAAAGTCATTATACATTACATTTGACCATATTCTTTCATTTTAGTAAATGCCAATAAAGATTTTTGTTACATGCATTGAACAGTTACAGTTGTATGCACTTATTAATGAGGGTATCAAAGCTTTTATTCATTTGATGGTAGACAACATACATCACTAATAAGATTTAGCTCAATTTTTAACGATCATAGGTTGATTTTACAATTGTCAAATGTAGATTAGCATAGCATTTTTGTCAAAGCTTATGACAGCTAGCATAGTCATCATAAAATCAATGACCAAAAGGTTGAAAAAAGTGCTTTGTGCGAGGTATTGTGCACGCCTTTCACCCTAAGCCCTTTTCACAGTTTGTCGCTTATACGACAAACCTACGATGGTGAAGTTGAAAAGGAATGACAAGAATGCTATATAAACAATGATGAAGTCGCAAAACACTTTGGGCGGTCATCAAACTAGCGATGATAAATAGTCGATTAATTCATCATTTATATAGGTTTCTCGTCGACTGTGAATGTGATGAAACTTGAAAAAGTGACGACATGTTTTAAAAAAATAATAATAATATTTCACCCTAGCTTTGCACCAATAATGGTTCATAGAAATGTATAGTGATAGTATTTCTATCTTATATGAATATCTATTCATATCTCTTTAAGATATATGTATTTATTTGATGGATAATGGAGTGCTTGTCTCATTTGGAGGGATGCTTCTCTCATATAGATGGTTTTTTGCCTCATATGGATTGATGTTTATCCCAAATAGGTATATGCTTGAGTATGTAGATGAATGAAACAATTGACAACTCGATAAACAAGTTATAAATAATATGGTAATTTTGGATACAATATATTAGATCTTTACATTATCATGTTTCATCCTTTGTGTTTGATACTCAATGTGATTCTTTCAAAAGTATTGGGATATGGTGGGCCAAGAGATGGCAGAGGCCATAGAGGCATCTTATGGCTCTAGGAGGCTATTACAAGAAATAAGCAATACTTTCATTGTACTCATCCCAATGAAATAATGTGACAACCCAAGATGACTTTTTTTAACAAGCCTTATTTTGGGAAAATCCATTTTGGATGGCATGATTATTTCTCAAGAGATGTTTCATTCCTCCAATAGACCAAGAGGTATGAGGCTAAAAGAAATGAGGCCATCTAAATTCTATAGCTTCAGAGAATGAAGGTGAAATCTGAAATCTTCTTTTTCACACCTTTTAGGAAAGAATGGGAGATAATAAAAATTTTGAACTTTAAAGTTGGGCATTTTCCATGTACTTATCTTGGTCTCACTTTAGAAAAACTCCTCAAAGAAAATAAACTGTGGGATCCTCTTGGGAAGAAGATGTCTAATAGATTTGATTCGTGGAAGGCATGGTGACTATCATGGGCTAAGAGAGTTACAATGCTTCTATCTGATCTTCCCATTTATCTGTTGTCATTTATTTCTTTACTAGTGGGGGTTAACCAAAACCTGAAGCAAAATATGAGAAAATTCCTTTGGGAGGGCACAAAGGATAAATACAAGGTGGTCCTAATTTCTTGGGAGGTGTGTAGAGATTAAAAAAGACATGGTTATTGTTAGAGTAATAGTCCTTTGAGTTATTAATTAAATCATTTTGATCGAATTACTAACTCACCTATTCACTCTAGTTTGCTTTAGCTAACCTTAGGGTTTCCCCTTTAGGGTTTTGATATCCTTTTATAAGGATTCACCACTTTTCATTTCAGCAAGGAGGTCTTTTACATCTCATTCTAATCTAGAAACATATTGTTTTCTGTTGCATACAATGTCTCCTCTGGCTTTTTGGCCGCCATAGCTTTGTCTGTATCTTGCTTCTTCTATGTGATAGGTTTGCATGTAGGTGTTCTTGGGAGATTAGCTTTTAGCCTAATCCTACATGGTATCAGAGCTCGCTTGCTGCTCATTGTTCATATTTTGTTGAAGCGTACCAGACATAGAGGGTTTTAGAGGTTTTTTAGTGTTTTTTATTGGATCTGGGGGGTCTCTATTTTTTGGAGCACTTTAGACCAAAACCAACCTCACGATTGCGTCTGGAAGGCCCAAAAACTCTAGAATCCATATAAAACTTGTCTGATTTGGACACCGGAGCATCTGGCAAATTTTTCTTGGCTTCTTAAGGCTGTACGGGCACGTTTTTCAAAAAAATTAAAAAAAACATTTTTTAATATTTTTTTGGCATTTAAAAAATGTTGTTAGTGAAAATTTTAATAGGGCCGCCGCCGCGCCACCGCAGCCCGGCCCCCCGCCGACAGTGCCACCCGCTGGCCCTGCGGGCTACGCTAGCTTCTCCGGCCCCGCCACTAGTGGCGGCTCCTCCCTTCGTGCTCCCGGCCCCGCTCTGCATCCCCAGCTACTCCGCTCCACGGCCCCTCTGCCCATTGCTGCTCTACCAGGAGTCGTTCGCCTTGTCACTCCGCTCCGGAAACCTCTGCGCCGCCCGGTCCCGGCTCAGCCACTTGCATTGCCGCCCGACGGGCATTAAGCCCCACGGGCTTATGTATGCCCTGCGGCTGGTCATATTGATGACCAGGAGCTTTGATTTAAGCCCCTGCATGTGCCATGCGCCTAGGGGCCCATTTGTTTTAGCCCCAGGGGCTTAAAACCTGGCCTTTAGAGCATTTTTGGGCCCTTATTGCTGTTTTCGCTCTATCTGGAGCATACGGAGGCCTTTTTTGGACTTTGTTACATCATCGGAAAGCTCTTTCTAAGCTCTTTTTGATTATGGTGATTAGGAATTTTGGCTCTACTATTTTGATAATGTTTTTTGCTATTGAAGTCTGATGTTTGTTTTTTCCTTTCAAAAGCCCTATCTTGCTCATCCGGAATCCTTTTTTGGCAAACCAGATATCGTCGGAAAGCTAGTTCAGTGCAGTTTTCAGTTACAAGGGTATTTTTTCTAGATTTTTCTCCAGGTTATCTCTCCTCTGAGTTTGGTAGTTTTTACACTCTGGCAGATTACTTGGGTTTTACAGGTCCTAGGATCTCTTCTACTATTCTTCTGGCTCAGTCTTCTTTCTGACTTCTAAGCTTGTTGTATCTCTTTTGTTGCATCTTTTTTCTGTAAATGCACTATGATAAAGTTTCTACTTTTGCATTTCTAAGATTTTGAACACCTTGTGTGTGTTGTACTCACACTCAGTTATAAAGTTCCATAGGGGGTTATGATGTTATGCCATTTTGTGCTCATCGACCTTTGTCAAGTGAGCGTACCTTCCATGACATTAGCCCATGATGTGTGTCGATGACACCGCCCTTTATCCTATGCTTATCCTTCTATTGCACTATTGGTGTTCATGATTCTTCTTTCTGCAGATGTTTCTGACATTACATTTTAGTGTTCATGTCACCTCTCCCTGTTCATCATTATGGGGGGGTTCACCTGTTGGTTCTATTTCTTTCTTGGTTTGATTTTTCAGCTCTTCAAACTTTGTCTTCTCTACCTAGTCATGCACTTCAGTGGGGGTTCCAGCAGTTTCTTCTGACAGAATTTTCAGCTTCATATTTTAGAGATGCTTCTTTCTGTCTCTTGTTTCTCTCTTTGGGACTTTCCCTAGATTGAAGGCTCTGTTTCCTTCATCTAGTTTATTTATTGTACTTGGGTACCTAATCAGGCCTTGTTGCTAGGACCCATCTTTCCCGCTTTCTGCAGTAGTTTCCTAGTTTTTGCTTCTCCCTAAGCTTATCTTAAGTGGGGGTGTTAGAGTAATAGTCCTTTGAGTTATTAATTAAATCATTTTGATCTAATTACTCACTCACCTATTCACTCTAGTTTACTTTAGCTAAACTTAGGGTTTCCCCTTTAGGGTTTTGGTATCCTTTTATAAGGATTCACCGCTTTGCATTTCAGTAAGGAGTTCTTTTACATCTCATTGTAATCTAGAAACATATTGTTAATATATTTTTTTCGGTTGCATACAATGTCTCCTCTAGCTTTTTGGCAGCCATAGCTTTGTTTGTATCTTCCTTCTTCCATGTGACAGGTTTGCATGCAGGTGTTCTTGGGAGATTAGCCTTCAGCCTAATCCTACAGTTATGGGCATTAGAAATCAAATCATTCAAAATAAAGCATTAGGAGAAATTTTTTTATGGAGGATGATAAAATAACCTCACATGAAATGGGAAAGGATTCTTCACACAGAGTATCTAAAAGGGAACGATCCCTCTTGCATTTAGGTGACCAAAAATGATGACATGTAACTGAGTGAATGTTTGATAATGTTAAGTTGAAGATGATGCAAGACATTAAATCTGTGAATAGTTTGTATTGTCATTGATGTAAACTTGATATCATCTATACGGTCATATACATAATGCCAAAGAATTTAGAGAATCAATAGAACAAAGGTTATGCTTTCAGAAATGCATAAAAGTCAGACAGAGATAAAGTCACAGTGATACCCGATGAGCAGAAGACAGTGTTTCTCGATGAAGCAGAATCACAGGATGCCTGAAGAGCTAAAAATAGTATTTCCTGATGAGCAAGATCAAATGATGCCCGACGAATGAAGATCCCAAAGCTAACTAAAGTTGCACCAATGGAACTGGCAGTTGTCACCAGTGACAAACTACAAAATTGACTGATAGAACAGAGAGATTAGAAAATGACAAAATATCTAGCTGGCAGAGCTTAAGGATAGACTTAACTGGTTTTTTTATTTGTTTTATTTGACCACAGTTAAGTAAGTGATTTAAAGATGATTTATACAGTTGGAAAGAAGATACCTATGAGATAAATTAGGAGTTAAAGTCATAAATCAAATTGGTTGGATTATTTTTCATGCCAAAAATCAAGAATCAAGAACCAAGAATTAAGGAATATCATGTCTATACAAGAGATAAGCATAATTTATTTTTGCAAGCACTCAGATATGGGGGAGTGAATTGAGAGAAGAAGCTGAAGAGAAACTGATGAAGGATAAACTTCATGTAGTCCTAATCAATCAAGCTAAGGGAGAGCTAAAGAATTATACAGACACTGATGAACAGTGAAGCACAGCATCACAGAGTAGAAAGTGTGAAGTACAAAGGAACTGAATTGATACATTGATCAGAAAGGTATTGTACGTAAATAGATCTGAATATCTACAATTCAAGTTGCATTAGAAATAGGTCATTGTGTTTCAGTTTAACCATTGAAGCATTAAGTCTCTTAACAAAGTAGGACTTAACAATCTTTTATAATTGAGGTATATCCTAATAGATTACCAAAAGGGTTGACTCATGATAGTAGCATAGGTCTTACCTAAAGCCTATTGACAGTCTAAGAAGGAGGTTGATTCAAGGATGGT
Organism: Thuja plicata; assembly: GCA_018584345.1. Classification (NCBI taxonomy): domain Eukaryota; kingdom Viridiplantae; phylum Streptophyta; class Pinopsida; order Cupressales; family Cupressaceae; genus Thuja; species Thuja plicata. The sequence goes on along the minus strand of MU225001.1, from coordinate 1,698,581 downwards.
AGTAAGATTATCATAAAGCCTATTGATAGTCTAGAGGCTGATTCAAGGATGGTAGCATAGATGCCAGATACTTAGTGACAACCTATGTATAAAAATCCTCTAACAAGGTTTCACTTAACAATGTGTTTGTAACCTTTAATAGGGTTTCCATGTTAAAATCCTTGTGTTATGTGTGTATGGTTTATTACTTTATTGTTTTACATTTCACATATGCATTTATGGATTGATTGTTATACTCTACACATTTACTGAGTATCGGTAAATGAGTTTTACTGCTTATCAGTAATCAAGGAGAATAAGGATAGACAAGGTAAACCGATAGATAGTAAATTGTTTCAAGTATTTCAAAGGCATACATCTTGTAGGGACTTAATAATCTGAGGTGTAATAATTGGTGGATTAAAGTTTAAAAGATAAATTTTTGAGGCCACTGATTCACCCCCCTCTCAGTTATTACTAACAATTAGTATCAGAGCTTGTGTTCTTAGAAGGAAGGTTTCAAGACCTAAGTAAAGATCACAAGATGAATAGACAAGATGTGCCCAAGTTGAACAAAGACAACTTTGCTTCATGGCAAAGTAGGATAAAGCTTCACTTATCATGTATTGGAAATTATATTACTCAATACTTAGATAATGAATATGTGTTGCCTATAGGACCATTGATAGTAGATCAATTGAGATTAAAGCATGAACATAACTGCATGGTTATAGAGATTTCAGCGTCACTCTCTGATGCTAAATTTGAGGATGTCAACGATTGCAAAAATGCAAAGATAATGTAGGATAAACTAAAGCCTGTACATGGAGGTGATACAAATGTTCTAAGAGCCAAGGCAAAAATCCTTAGAGGTAAGTTTGATGATCTCAGAATGAAAGAAGGTGAAAAAATCACTCAGTATAGCACAAGAATAAAAGAAGTAGTCAATGCTATACGAGGCGTTGGAGGTACAATTCAAGAGGAGATAGTGGTAAGTAAAATCTTAAGAACCTTATTGCCTGTATATGCTATTAGAGTCTCTACTATTCAAGAAATGAGAGTAGTAGAAAAAAATACAGTCACTCTTGATAGCCTGATTAGTAGACTAATTTCATTAGAGATGATTAATTTTGATAATAGTGTCTTACCAAGTTAAGAGTCTGCATTCAAGTCTTCTATGAGAATAAGCAAATCTAGTCAGAGACACTCATCTAGAAGAGACAGTGAAAGTGAAAGTGAAAAAGAAGATCTAGATGAAATTGAAGCACTCATGGCGAGAACAATGCTAAAAGGCAAAGGTAAATACAAAGGCAATTTAGCACTTATATGCTTCAATTGTAAAGAGATTGGACATTTTGCTGCAAGATGTCCTAACAAAAGAAAATATGACAAAAGTGACAACAGATCTTTTGAGAAGAAATCTGATAGAGGTGATAACAAATATTATAAAGGTTACTGACGATCAAAAAGAAGTGATACCTGAGATTACAAGGACAAAGGCTAGCTATCTGGCTGTTTGCAAAGATGAAGATACTGACACTGAACCAGATGATGATATCGAGATAGTATTTGTAGCTATGAAGGATGATTCAGATGAAGAAGAAAGGTATGAAGAAACTACACTCATATCTAAGATTAGTAAGAATGATATCTAGATTATAGATAGTGTCTACACTCACCATATGACCAGTGACAAAGAAAAGTTTAATACTTTTGAATACTATAAAGGTGGTACAGTAAGAATGGGAAATGATTCACCTTGTCAAATTGAAGGTAAAGGAACAGTAATGTTGAATAAC
>MU225001.1:1685209-1695581 GCA_018584345.1 Thuja plicata | reverse complement strand
AATGATCAAGATAATGTGCAAGGTAATGAAGATCAAGTTGATATACAAAGAGTTGTACCTGTACTTGCAAGATATGTAAGAAGGAACCATCTAGAGGACCAGATCATAGGAGATAAGAAAGCTAGTATAAGAATAAGAAGTAAGTCTTTAAACTCAAATTGCTTAATTTGTGAGTTTGAACCAACATTTATCAATGCTGCACTAGATAATGAAGAATGGATAAGTGCTATGAATGATGAGATTGAATAGATTGAAAAGAACAAGAAATGGTCACTTGTGCCAAGACATGATGACAAGAATGTCATCTATACAAAATGGATATTCAGGAACAAACTAAATGAGAATGGAGAAGTCACAAGGAACAAGGCAAGACTAGTATGCAAGGGGTATGCACAAGAGGAAGGTATAGACTATGGACAAACCTTTGCACCCATTGCTAGGATAGAAGGAGTAAGATTTCTACTTTCTTATGCTACATACAAAGGATTCAAAGTATATCAAATGGACGTCAAGTTAGCATTCCTAAATGGAATACTTGAAGAAGAGGTATACATTGAGCAACCAGAAGGGTTTGTGGATCTAGACAAGAGGAACATGGTATGTAGACTTCAAAAATCCTTGTATAGATTGAAACAAGCTCCCAAAGCCTAGTATGAATGACTTCATTCCTATCTAATAAGTATTGGATTCATGAGGACTAGTGAAAACAATAATATTTATTTGAAAGAAGATAATAATACTAACACTTTGATTGCTGAAATATTTGTTGATGACATCATATTTGGAAGCAATGATATGCTATGCAAATTGTTTCTAATGAGATGAGCAAAGAATTTGAGATGTCTATGTTTTGAGAGATCAATTTCTCTCTTGGTCTATAGATCATTCAACAAAGTGAAGGTATTTTCATTACATAGTCCAAATATATCAAAGAAGTTCTGAAAATATTCAAGATGGAAGATTCCAAACCTATTGGAACACTGATGGCTACTGGATACAAATTAAAAAAATAAGACAAGACAACAAAGGTAAATCATACTCTATACAGATCAATGATAAGAAAAATCATGTATGTTGTACACACTAGACCAGATATTGCACATGCATTAGGAATTGTTGCTAGATTTTTTTCTAACCCTAGGGAATCACATATAACTACTGTGAAAGGAATACTAATATATCTAAAGAATACTGAGGAATTTGGCTTATGGTATAGAAGAGAAGACAAATTTAAACTAAAAGTGTTTACCGATGCTGATTGGGCTGGAAATATTGATCACCGAAAGAGCACAACTGGAGGAGCATTCTTTATGGGTGACAGGCTTGTCACATGGATTAGCAAGAAGCAAGGATGCATCTCTCATTCTACTATAGAAGTAGAATATATTATTGCTGCTGCAAACTACTTAAATATTGCATGGATCAAATAGTTTCTGGAAGGTATGCATATGAAGATCAAAGAACCAATAATTATCTATTGTGATAAAACCAATGCAATAAATATTTCCAAGAATCCAGTCATGCATGCAAAGACTAAACACATTTCCATCAAGTATCATTATTTGAGAGAACAAGTTCAAGAAAAAGAGGTGATACTTGAATATGTGCAATCAAAAGAACAATTTCTTGATATCTTCACCAAGCCATTGCCCAAGGATACATTTGAGTACCTAAGGAAAACACTAGGGGTCAAACCCATGTCTATCAGTTAGTAAAAGGACTAAAAGCTACATCAGCCATATATTATCATAATATCATTCATGATTGATGCAAGCAAAAGCTTAACTTCAAAGCTACATCTATATATAGATAGGTATATATCAGAACCAAGCACCAGAGCAAATTGTTATATTGATTATGGAAAAGGGAAATTCAAGGAATATATTATGGATAGAAGAAATTGTTTGACAGAATGTTAGATATTTGTGAAAATATTTGTTTGGCATTAATGTCAAAGGGAGAGAATGTACCCATATTATCATCGAAAACCATTCATTATCAGATTGCTCCAAAATAGGGAGAGATCATATCCTTAGGGAGAGAATTTGTATCAAAGTTGAAAACAAAAGACAGAGACATCAAAGAAGAAGAGAGAGAAATTGACACCAACAAAGGTCACAACACATTATAAGAAGAAACAAAGAAAGCTGCAAGAATCAAATCTAAGCTAACACAGAGCTTACCGGCGGTCAGACATTTTTTTCAGTTATCAAAACAAATTGTTTGGTAATTTGATGAATCTCAACAATCATATTTCATATTGTATTAGAAATAGTATAGTGTGATAATATAGTGTGTTGCCATCAATGCCAAAGGGAGAGATTGATGACATGTAATTGATTGACTGTTTGATAATGTTAAGTTGAAGATGATGCAAGATATTAAATTAGTTAATGGTTTGTATTGTCATTGATGTCAACTTGATATCATCTGTATGGTCATATACATAATGCCAAAGATTTCAGAGAATCAATGGAACAGAGGTTATGCTTTTAGCAATGCATAAAATTCAAGTATTCACCAAGTGATAGACTACACCGGCAGAGTGCACACCATCGGTAAAGATAGAGATAAAGTCATAGTGATGCCCGAAGAGTAGAAGACAGTGTTTCCTGATGAATCAGTATCATAGGATGCCTGATGAGCTAAAAATAGTGTTGCGTAATGAGCAAGATCCAATGACGCCCGACGGATGGAGATCCTGAAGCTAACTGAAGTTGCACCGATGGAACTGGCAGTTGTCACCAGCGACAAACTATAGAATTGACTGACAGAACAGAGAGATCAGAAAATGACAAAATATCTAGCTGGCAGAGCTTAAGGATATACTTAACTGGTTGTTTTATTTTTTTTATTCGACCATAGTTAAGTAAGTGATTTAAAGATGATTTATACAGTTGGTAAGAAGATAACTACGAGATAAATTAGGAGCTAAAGCTGTAAATCAAATTGGATGGATTGTTTTTCACGCCAAGAATCAAGAATCAAGAACCAAGAATTAAGGAATATCATTTCTATATAAGAGAAGCATAATTCATATTCACAAGCACTCAGATATGAGGGAGTGAATTGAGAGAAGAAGCTGAAGAGAAACTGATGAAGGATAAACTTCATGCAGTCCTGATCAATCAATCTGAGGGAGAGCTAAAGTATTTTTCAGACACCAATGAACAGTGAAGCACAACATCACAGAGAAAAAAGTGTGAAGTACAAAGGAACTGAATTGATACATTTATCAGAAAGGTATTGTACTTTAATAGATCTGAATATCTACAATTCAAGTTGTATTAGAAACAGGTCATTGTGTTTCAGTTTAACCATTGAAGCATTAAGTCTCTTAACAAAGCAGGACTTAACAATCTTTTATAATTGAGGTATATCCTAACAGATTACCAAAAAGGTTGACTGATGATAGTAGCATCGGTCTTATCTAAAGCCTATTGACAGTCTAAGAAGAAGGCTGATTCAAGGATGGTAGTAAGATTAGAATAAAGCCTATTGACAGTCTAGAGGTTGATTCAAGGATGGTAGCATACATACCAGATACTTAGTGACAACCTATGTATAAAAATACTCTAACAAGGTTGCACTTAACAGTGTGTTTGTAACCTTTAACAAGGTTGGCTCCTAACAGGGCTCACTTCAGAAGAGTGAAAATTTGGGGTACCGGTCCCAGTGGTTTTTCCCTTAACAGGGTTTCTACGTTAAAATTGTTGTGTTATGTGTGTATGGTTTATTACTTTATTATTTTACATTTCACATATGCATTTCTAGATTGATTGGTATACTCTGCATATTTACTCAGTATCGGTAAATGAGTTTTACTGCTTATCGGTAATCAAGGAGAATAAGGACAAACAAGGTAAACCGATAGACAGTAAATTGTTTCAATTATTTCAAAGGCATACATCTTGTAGGGAGTTAATAATCTAAGGTGTAATAATTGGTGGATTAAATTTTAAAGGATAAATTTTTGAGGCCACTGATTCAGCCNCCCCCCCCCCCCCCCCCCCCCCCTCTTAGTTATTACTAACAAAAAATACCCCTCATTGTTCAAAAGCTTGGAATTTTATCCAAAAGTGTAGATCAGTGATCATAGATTATCTTACCTGGGATATAAATGATGGGAATTCAATGTTTTTTTGCGAAATATTCTCCATGTTTTGACAAGGCTCTAAATGTTGAACCTATCTTAAACTAACTTGGGCATGCATGTGAGGGACTAAGTGTAGTTTGCATTAGAGGATATAAAATTGGGTTGGGCGTGGAAGGATTTGAGGTCCTTGAATTTGTCTATTAATGAAGTGGAACAAATTAATTCAGTGTTTTATGATAGATCCATAGTCTTTAAGGAGGGGGTATATGCAATTATATGGCATCTCTCTAAGAATGGGCAATACAACACCAAGGATGGTTATAAGGTGCTCATAAAAGTTTAAGAACGAGAAGGTATAGACATGCACAACCACTATCTTATCTATGATATGCCCAAGGCAAGCACCTTTACATGGGTGGTCATTCAAAAGAAGATACTAATAGAAGAAATGTTTAGGAAGATGGATTTCAGTGGCCCCTCAAGGTTTGTTTATTGAAAAACAATGAAGAATCAGTTGAACACCTTTTATTGGGATGCCCCTTTTCCCTGGAGTGCTAGAGATGGGTAAATGTTCTAGTAAACAATTTAATTAGTCTTTTCAAGTTGTGGCCTATCATATACAAGTGAGTAACATTCTCTTATCTTTGAATAACTTCTCTTTTTAGTTTGCTATGGTAACTAAGGAAGGAAAGGAATTAAAGGATATTCCATAATAAGGAGTTGGGAATAGCCTCTTTTCTAAACAAAGTAGAGGTTTTCATTGTGGAAGTGACCAACAATAGGCTTCTTAATTAGAGTTTTGGGAATTCCTCCATCATTTAAGATGTGAAGATCATGTTCAAATGGTTTACCTCTAATTGAAGTGGAATCATCATCTACGAGTCTCAACACTACATGACTTCCCTAACTCCAATGGGATTCAATATGTATCAAAGCATGAGTGAAACAATATTTGTAATAGGGAAAAAAGAGCCTTAAAATAGTGGAATGAAAGTATTGCAAGGAGTTGTCATCAATATTAGCCTATTCTTCTTGAAAGAAGTAGCACTCACCAAAAATACTTGTTTGAACACCCAACATGGAATCACTCCAAAAGGGATACCAATCACATAGTAACACCCATTATGAAAGAAACATGAGATTTCCACCCTGATCCCATTGCTACCCCTAAAGAAAAATAAGAAAGAATGCATTAATTAGTGCCATATAAAAGTACAAAATATTTTATAAATTTCATCTAGCAATATTTCTAACTCTTATGCAATTGCAATCATTAGATTCATCTTGAAATACAATGTATCCAGCATTGTTAATTTCTCAAAGACATGTTTCATTCAAATATACTAGAGGTAGAAAAGGTAGAACTTTGAAGATAAAAGTTATCTAGACTAGGAAGAGAAAAAGTGAGTAGTGGGCCCTTAAAAATATACCTCTATCCATTCCTCCAATGCCCTTATATGTTTCCTTCTCATACACATTAATTAGTCATGTCCATACTCATGGTTACAATTCCTAATATCAATAAACAAATTACAAGAATATAAACTTAATTTAGTCAAATTACCTAGCTTCAAATATAGCCAAACCACTCACAAATGCCTTCTTTCAGCAATGTTTTTGAAGACAAAATAGTGAAGTTGTCAACTAATCTAATGATGTCAATTATGACTTGAAGCTTTGGATGCCTGAAAGACAGGAAGAGAGAGACATTGTTCATTTGTATTTCTCTCTTCCTATCTTTGGGCATCCAATGCTCAAAGTAATAATCGAAGGATGTTCATTTGTATGTCTCCCTATCTTCCTTTCATTGGGGCATCTGATGCTTCAAGTGATTTTAGGGTGCAATTTTTAGTCTTTTGATGGTCCGCATTTCTTATCTCTTGTATTCTAATGAGGTTGGTGTCTCACATGTTGAGTTGGTACTTTGACCTTGGACTATGGGATTAGTGTCTCCTATAGGTTGTTGCCTGCAAATTTGAACAGTGTAATTGAGTTATTATGTTGTTGGAAAAGGAATTTAATTGAGTTATTTTCTCTTGCTATATCTAAAGAGTTACTTCCTCACAGCAAAGATCATTGTTATAATACCTTTTAATTCTATTGACAAGAACATACAAGCATTTTAATTAATTTGTAAACAAAATAAGCTCACTATAAAAGGAAAGGTTCAACCCAATTCATATTTATCCAACTCCAATAATCAAATGTCATCCTTGTTAAGTGACAAATGTGATTAAAAAATCACACCTATACATATTTGAAAATTATGTTTTTTAATCTTCATTCGCTTCATGAATGAGCCCAACCATATAAATAACATATGATACAGTCAATAAGAAATCTCTACAATCATCCATTTTGTGTTAATTTGGTGTTGTCTAAATTATTTTCATATATTTTTTATTTTTTCCATATTGATAAGTTTGTGTTATATAAGTGAAGGAATTGACATTACAACACTAGTACTAGTTTTATACTTATTATTTTTAGTCAAAAATATTGGTAAAATCAATTAAACAATGAAATAATTATAATATGTTTAGTGAACTAGTTAAGTTCAAATTCAAAAATTACAAACCAATTACTTACTTCTGTGGCACTAATTACTTGTGCATCAATACTTCAAAAATATCAACACCCCTAGTTGCACAATCACCTACATTGTCTCCAACCCGAATATATGAGAAAAATATGTCAATTTAAATAACAAGAATGAAAATAGTAATTGTATTTCAAATGACATCATGAAAATTGGTGTACATAAATTATGATGTAGAGAAAAGAACCCCAATTAAAATACAATGTTAACTACTTAGTAGGTATCAAAATTGTATTTATCTAGTATAAGATAGCAGCACTGCAACTAAATCTGTATTCTTATCATGAATTGGTAGCTTGCTACAATGATATTTCATTTGCCTAAAATAGGTCAAAGTTGTACAGACACTTCCAGTGCCATCTGATTTTGAAAGACATTTAGAATGTAAAAATAAACTAAATCAACATCACCATAGCTAAACATATTCATATAACCATTGAATTTCATTATGGCTTCATTTAAGACAACAAAAGATTAAATAATTTGTCTTTGGAAATTACATAAGAATTTCTCTTATCAGAAGACACATAACTGGTCATGATCTCTATTCTGGATACAAACTTGTGTCTAGTTATTTGCAAGCAAAAGATTTTCTCGGTATACAAATTAAATATAGCATTAAAATTATTATATATTATTGTGATTAAGAAAAACAACAATCATCACATTATGCCTGTATCATCAAGCTTTACCAGCGTGGCTCTACTTCAGGGCATGTATGCACCTACAAGATAGACATGAATGATATTACAAATAGAATAACACTCATTCAATACATAAATATCATAATAATTGTTATCTCTGTAAGGATCCCCAAGTCATATTCCTGGTTCTACTGATGATGGTACATGTATATCTATAAGGGGCCCAAAGTAGTGCTCATTTTCACTACATGCATGTATCCTGATTATGAGTCTTATTGTTCAGTGCCCAGATGTTGAATAATTATTGTTTCATCCTAGCACATCTTCAGAAATAGTTATTATTATTATCATGATATTGATATTATGTGATAAAAGTTTTGAACCATCATGATGTAAGGATGATGCAACCACAATGTATACCAGTAAAATTTTGGTGTAGGAGATGAAGATTGTCATTGTAGCAGTGTGCAAATAACAATCGCATGAAACTGTATAACTATGTCTGGTCTATTCTTTGTTGTGTTGGTTCTTACAAATTTCTTAGGGACACAAATGAGAAAAGGACTAAAATAAGATAGACCAGACATAGCCTTGAAAAAAAACAATAATGAAAAACATGGGCTGATTTTAAATTTTCTTTTCTCATGTAACATTACATATATATTAGACACAACTGGGACAGAAATGACCAAAGGACTAAAATGGGATAGACTAGACATAGCCTTAATAAAACAATAATTATGAGAAACATGGACTACTTTCAAATTTTCTTTGTTCATGTAACACTATGTATGTATTTGACACAACTTGTTCACCAACCAAATTAAAAAGTTTGGGTAACCTGCAAACCACATTGAAATGACTGTGATGGGAAAAATCTTGCCACAATAATGACTTGAATAATTACTTGTTCCTGGGAAGGTTCTCATGATGATTTGTTTTCTTTGATCACAACGAAACCGGTATTAGTGATCTATCCTAGCCATCTCTTAACACCTCTCATTGTATGTAACTATCTAAAAGTGCATTGTAAGCCAGTATTATTTGAATAATTTCTAGTAGAACAGTATACGACTTCAACAAAAAGTCATTGTATACTTGTAGTTACCTGCATTTCTTTTTTCCCGCCTGTTCTTCATTCATATATTCATCACCAAAAATAGCACAGAACATAAGGACTATGTTAAATAGAAAGGGACTATTTATATGACTCCAACCTTTTTTCTCTAAAGCACCCATACTCGAGTGTGCACTTTAATTAAAGCCAAAAAGTATGAATTGTTTTCAAAGGCTTTAAAAAAACAAATAATTGTACAAGGCTCTTGAATAACCATATATGTCATGTAACAGTTGTCAAATTCGAGGATCAACATTATGCTCATTAATTGTCCTCCAAGTTTCTTTGAGCCTATCACAACTAGTAAAAGTGTGATAAGGTTCATTTTGAACCACAATTTACTTTACCTTTCCCAATTTTATTATATTTTAATCAGTAAGTCAATCCATCAATCACAATGATAAATACACCAAAAAAGTCATAGCCTAGATAACCAAAAATGAAAAAGGATTGCTCAAACATATTTATAGTGCTCCCTTCACTTAAACATTGACTCATTGCAATAAAAAATACATCAGTTCTATATAATTTACCTTGTAATAGAAAACAAACTCCCACGGGAATTCTCATTTAGTTTCAGACTACAATTATGAGTCGTGTCTATCTCATTCTTTTAAAAATCAATTCAAATTATTGAAGCACACAAAAAAAAATATTTCTGATTTGCTCCAATAATTATATAATCCTCATGGAAAGCCCATTAGTTAGGTAAGTGGCCCTCCTATTTCTATGCTTGGATCTTGATTCGGTAGGTCTCTTTCAGATAAAATGATAAATCTTACATTTCTTATAGAAAGACATTTGGTTGAAGTTTGTCATTTTGTCCATGCCTTCAATCAATACTTTCTTATAAAACATTATTCTTGAACTTTAGTCCAAATTAAATTGACAAATCTAGACACATGGTTTAGGTATAAATTCATATTTAAAACTGATTACAACAATAAATTGTCCTGTAAACACAAAAAGTTGATAATCTGAAATCTCTGATGAATTATACCAAAACTCTTTGCTTGCATGTTTACAAGGCATTTCTCCTTCCTAAATCTTTTAGAATAATTTGAAATATTGTAAAGTGGAATTGTGATTAATGTTCATGGAAGGCAAACTATCAAACATGTTATGAAAGTAAAAGTAGATAATCGTGAATAAAATCAAGAACAAAGAGCTGACAAGGCCCAAATGTGAAAGTAATCGAGCATAAAATAGAAAATAAAGTGTGTACAAGAACCAAATGTAAGACATCATTTTATCTGTTCCAAGGAAATGGAATGACTACTACAATCCTGTCATAGAGGTTTACGTGAATATCGCATAAGAGCCTTAATTATCATCTGGCAAACATGAACCAGTGTTGTTTAATCCTTAATGGTTACAATGTTAACTACTTTGTAGGTATCAAATTCGTATTTAGCCAGTATAATATTTTTCAATTAAATGCATCAATGATCTAATACAATTTCATTTATTTTTTTTATTTTAGACACAAACTATTATAGGTATATCCTTAATTTTCAACATTCACAAATGAAAAAAATAATGTTGCAATAGAAAATCTACAAATTTGAAGAAAAACATGCATTAAATAACTGAAGTGGAGATGGGTAAGTTTGGGTCCTTTAAAAAAAAAATCATATTACTTGTTTCACAAGTGGATTGCAATGAGAAAATATGGTTTCATGTACAATGAGATTTTTGCGTATCTCATGGACTATGCTTAGCCTAGTAGACATCAATATTGTCTTCTTCTTCTATCAATAAGAAATAAAACAGTACAATATTCATAAGGAAAAGGAGGAAGACTAAGGATTTTGACCATTTGAAAAAAAAACTTAATGTTCCTTTCATAGGTGGATTGCATTAAAAATAAAATAATAGGAGGAAAAAAAAGCCACATTGTAGGATATATATATATA
>MU225001.1:1670828-1685065 GCA_018584345.1 Thuja plicata | reverse complement strand
GATTGATTAATCGAAAGGAGACAATCAATGCAAAAATGAATCAAATAGATGAAACAAAAGATCTGAATTGCTTAAAACCTTAATTGAAAAGGAACATTTATCTTGGAAGGTAGTAGATCTAGAAATATCAGTTTTCTAGTGTCTGTATTGAATTTTAAGGAATTTTGCAACTAGATCTGGAACAAAAACACAGAGACAGAGAAAACCCATAAATATTTTTCTTTTCTGAGTCAAGTCTACCTTGACCCAAATACAGGGGCGCAATTGTAGCCCAAAATGTTGACCTTGACCTGCACTGCTTTGACGAAAAATCTATTTGTGGATCCTGAAAGTAGTCTGAAAAGGGTATTTGAACCTACTCTGTAATTCACTGTCATGTACCTGTCCCTGCAAGAAAAATGGTTTTGTTTGTTGGGTGTGGGGTTTTCCTTAGTCAAACCTCGATTTAGGAATTAACCTTGAAATCAATAATTGAAATAGAGAATGCTAGCAAGTAGTAGATTTAAATCTAATAATGAAGCTATTATACTCAAATAGATATGCAATTGTATTTCAAATATAAACAAGTATGTTAATATGAAATCTTGGACTCAATATTAGAAACCATAAATGTAAATTAGAACCTCCATGATTGTATTCTTGGAATCCACCTTGAAGGAAGAATGAATGAATCTTGAGGATGCACAAAGGATCTTGAAGGAAGATACCATCATGATGGATATATATAGGGTTTGAATGATGAATCTTGAATGCTTGAACCAAATCCCTTCAATGGCTTGAATGCTTGAGAGGAAAGCTTGAAAACCTTGATTGAACACTTGGAAGCTTGAAAACATGTAGAATAATGGATTCTTGAAAGTATATGATAATGTACTTGTCTCCAACTAGGTGATGATTGCTTCTTAGAGAAAATGAGAGGAGAAGGCTTCCTTATATATAAATTTAGGGCACAAACTTCTAGAGAGGCCTACATAGGAGATTTAAATTCCAATTAGGCCTATACCCCTAAAAGTGGACCTATATTAAATATCATTTAAGATTCATTACCTCAGAACCTGAAACAACCCAAACAGAAGTGGGAAAATGGACTTTTGAGTGTCTCTCAGCAGCTGACAAACTTTCCAATTGAAAAGGGGGACTTGGGTCAAGTTTGAGGTCGACCTTGACCCATGCGGTAAAGACCCCTAGAAAATGTGCCAGGTGGGATAAACAGTGCTCAAAGAGGCCTAATCAGGGTCCTAAATAGGCACAAAAGATGCAGAAGGGGTATAAATGAGAGGACCACATGATGATGACCCAAAACACCCCCTAAGGAGGGACAAACTATCTTAACACAAAATTTCTTCCATTTTAAGATGATACATTAAGCCCCCACTTTAGAGGGAGTATGGAAATCAAACATACTCATGGTAAAGTTAGAAGAAAGACTCCAGTAGATTGCAACGAGGTAGAAAATTACTTAGTCGAGGACATGAGCCCCAAGACCAAGGATTCTAACTGAACATACACACACAAGGGTACGGAAGCAAAGAAAAAATAAAGCCCAAATCAACTAGCAAAGGAAACCTTACTAAGAAATGATTTCTATACTAACAACATATTTGGAAAGCTATCATAAAAGCATAAATGACTATATAAGAAAGATAAGAGCAACACTATAAATAACATAGCTTCATGATCTAATCCTACTAGCATGAAAGTGAAAGAGAGAAAAGAGAGAGTGATTACCTCACCCAGTAAGATGCCCACCTTACCATGAATCACCAAGAAGGGAGAGCCCAACAGCTTCACCCATAAACTCTATTTTGTAATTGTAATGTGTCTTCTAATAGCTTTTAGAATACCCATAGATTCGCATTCTTGTATCACTCTAGAATATAAAATGTGTGTCTCTTCAGGATTTAGCAACTTATGTGCATTACCTTCCAAGGATTTAGCATATTTGAATTTGAAAAATGCATATCTCTTCAAGATTTAGCAACTTATGTGTGTTACCTTCTGAGGATTTAGCAAAAAATAAAAATAAAAATGTGCGTCTCTTCAAGATTTAGAAACTTATGTGTGTTTCCTTCCGAGGATTTAGCATGTTGTCAAATGTAAACTATAGTATAAGGAAGACCCTATATATACCCCCCTCCTTATTTTGGCTACCTAATAGACAAGATAAGGAAGAGAAGGAGGATACCTACTTCACAAAGTAAGGAGATATCCTATTAGCAACAATGTACACTATAGTCTTAGCGAAGAGTATTGACCCTTACATCTAAGAGCATAGATAATCGTGAAAAGGATATGTCACTTATGGAAAAAGGATCCTCAAAGAGGAAGAGATCTTATCAACAAGATCCCCACCATAGAGGAGTTCTTAGGATAAAATATCATCTTTTAAAGAAAATCAAAGAGTAACCAAAGATTTAATCATCAAGCCCCCTGCGATCAAGAGGGAGAGGAACCTTGGAATGAAGGAAGAAAACTCTAAACCAAAGCAAAGGAAAGAGTTTGTAAAGAACATAATTTGCAAAATAAAGAAGAGGAGATGACCTAGGAAAATCACCTCTCATATAAGAGGGTATCCATAGCCAAAACATAAGTATTTATAAGGAAATAATGTTTTAATAATAAGCAAATGCCACTAAGCTAAGGAGAGTAGATCCTTAGATAGAGAGAAAGAAGGAAAAACTTGCCCCCCAGGGATGAAAACAAGGGATATACCAATCAGATGAAAAGATGTTGTAACAAAGAGATATCTTTGCAAAACAAATGTCTTAGATAGGATATCATGAATACTAGAAGAGATTTATGGATTATTATGAGCAAAAGAAGGATGTACCATAATAAAAAACCATAGGGATAAACTATAGAAAGAATAACCAATTATGCTAAAAAAAATACATACTAAGAGCATAATGGATCCTAGAAGGATGGAGGAAATACCTCTTGCCCCCAGTGAAGAGACAAGAGGGAGAAAGATCTATATTATTGAAGAACAAGGGGTATTCCTCATATGGAAATTATGAAGAAATTGTAATACCGCACGAGAGTCAGATATAATTCCTAAAGCAGCTCTTTCTCTAACATACATCTTGAAATGCACACAATTAGAAAGTAAATGTGTATTACTATAATGAAAAGGACATTTGTACTTGGAGAGAGCATCTTTCAACATAGGTTTAAAGATTTCTTTCTTAGAATTCATTAACTGAACATATACCTTCTTAGCCACATCTTGAGGGGTATCAGGGTTATCTAAGGAAGGTGTTGGAAGAAGAACATGAAGAGGATGGCGATGATCAAAATCAACCACCTTAAATTGAGATAGCGGAAAGCCTAGACCATGCTTATCTTGTTTAGGGGATAGATGAACTAGATATTTAATATCGTGTTCATTAACACCAAGCCCTAAACCCTTATAACCTTGTTTAGCCACCATATTGTATCCAGTAGTGTACATATCTTGTAAAGCTTCTACAGGAGGTAAATTTTCTATGGTCATCATGAGAAAATGTTGTGTAAGGAAGAATGATAGTTTTAGAAGAGATTTCTTTGCTCTTCCCGTTAGTATCATCATGGATTGGATAAGAAGGGGAAGGTAAATCAAAGAATTCTTGCACATCTGCATCATGAACCATAGTTTGAGCCCCATCATAAATGTGGGAAAAACTAGGGATAGAAGATGGAGAAATGGGAGTGGGAATATTAGGAATTGGATTAGGAAGGATAGGATTAGGATTAGGAAAATTAGGAAATGGGGTATCATCTACCAAATTCTTCACATAATCCAAAAGAGCAATAAGTCCGCTACACAAATTCTTAATAAAAGTTTTGAAAGTAGGAAGGATAGTATTAGTTAATCTCAAAATAGAGCAAGAAAGTGAAACATGGAGAGTAACAAACATACTCTCATAAACAACATAAGTACTATAAAGATATGCTAAAAGAATAATAATGAGGAAAAAAACCATACTCTAAAGGATCTTAAAGATCTTCATAGTGAATGAAATGCAAGAAATGTTTTTGTATTTTGATGAGTATCTAGATTTTTTTGTATTTTAAAATGCAAGAGCATAAAATAAAACTAATATAATATGTATGCGAAAGCTAGTCTTTAAGGAAAAGAGGCAAAGCATCTAACACCAAAAATAAAGAGTTGTCTATCACGGGTTCACCAAAATGTAGGATATAAATTTTATATATATATATATATATATATATATATATATATATATATATATATATATATATAAATCTCTGTGTGTGTGTGTGTGTGTGTGTTTGTTTATGTAGGGAGTGTTTATAGAAATGTGTGGCCTCCTAATCCAAGACAAGGAGATCTTGATTGATTAATCGAAAGGAGATGATCAATGCAAAAAGGAATAAACTAGTTATGGATAAAGAGGGAAAGGGTGATCTAATGAAACAATAGATCTAAATTGCTTAAAACCTTAATTGAAATGAAACATTTATCTTGGAAGGTAGAAGATCTGGAAATACCTATTTTCTAATGTTTGTATTGAGTTTCAGGGAATTCTGCAACCGGATCTAAAACAGAAACACAAAGACAGAGAAAACCCTAAAATATTTTTCTTTTTTGAGATAGGTTAACCTTGACCTAAATTTGGGGGTGCAATTATACCCAAAAATGTTGACCTTGACCTACACTACTCTGACATAAAATTTGTTCGTGGCTCCCTAAAGTAGGTCAAAAAGGGTATCTAAATCTGCTCTATAATTTGTTGTTCTGTACCTATACCTAAAAGAAATTTTATTTTTTTTGTTGGGGGAGAGGTTTTCCTTAGCCAAACCCCAATTTAGGAATTAACCTTGAAATCAATAATTGAAATAGAGAATGCTATCAAGTAGTAGAAGTAAATCTAACAATGAAGCTATGATACTCAAATAGATATACAATTGTATTTCAAATATAAACAAGTATGTTAATATGAAAGCTTGGACTCAATATTAGAAATCATAAATGTAAATTAGAACCTCCATGATTGTATGCTTGGAGTCCACCTTGAAGGAAGAATGAATGAATCTTGAGGATGCACAAAGGATCTTGAAGGAAGATCACACCATCATGATGGATAGATCTAGGGTTTGAATTATGAATCTTGAATGCTTGAACCAAATCCCTTCAATGGCTTGAATGCTTGAGAGGAATACTTGAAAACCTCAATTGAACACTTGGAATCTTGAAAACATGTAGAATAATGGATTCTTGAAAGTAGATGATAATGTACTTGTCTCCAACTAGGTGATGATTGCTTCGTAGAGAAAATGAGAGGAGAAGGATTCCTTATATACAAATCTAGGGTAAAAGCTTCTAGAGAGGCCTACATAGGAGATTTAAATTCTAATTATGCCTATACCCCTAGAAGTAAACCTATATCAAATATAATTTAATATTCGTTACTTCAGAACCTGAAACAACTGACCCAAAAGTGGGAAAATGAACTTTTGAGTGTCTCCAAGCATCCGACAAACTTTCCAAATGAAAAGGGAGACCTAGGTCAAGGTCAAGGTCAACCTTGACCCCAAGGGTCAGGACCCCTAGAAAATGTGCCAGGTGGTATAAAAAGTGCCTGGAGAGGCCCAATCAGGGTCCTATTGGTACTCCTAAATTTGGAACAAATTTGGAGTGACCATGTTAAAATTTTCAGATAAGCAAAGTAAGTGTCCTTGAAAGATTGCATGAGAAGGCTCAGTTGGAGTGCTTGTAAAAGGTGCCCGGATCGTTTTCATGAGGTAAAAATTGGGGAGAGGCTTTAATGCCTTTCATTTGACATATGCAGTGGGTCCCAGCTCTTGATTTCCAATTCTGACATGTTTAGGGAGCAGTCATTTTGAGGGGGTCACCTAATTCTGCATGTTGCTAAAGTGTCATTTTGTTGTAAGTGGCCTAGTTTGCTTTTGAATATTTTACACCCTATTGAGTTTCATAGTTTGCCACTTTGCGAATGTTTAACACACATATTCAAGAACCTATTTTTTGAATCCCAAGTTATTTCGATAATTTTTGACTAGATTTCAAATCCCTCAAAGTTGGTAGTTTACTGTTGTCATGCATTGTGCAATTGATCAGAATTCTGAATAGCCCAGTTTGACGCATTATAACTTTTGACCAATTGATTCAATTGACAAATTTCCTTTTTTACTATGTTCTAGTGGTCACACACTCCATATTTTCCAGTTTGTAGATCTTTATGAAATCAGATGACAAGTTTTCTAGAACCATTCCGTTGGTGAATAATTCTGATTTCCTGTGTTTTCAAATGCAAAATTGCTAAGTTGTCCACTTTGGGGTGTTGAAAGTCTATACCCGGGTGAACATTTTGGATAATTGAGTTGTCCCTCATATTGTAAACATAGGAGTGTACCTACCTGAAGATTTATGGATTCCTACCAATCCATTTATCCACTTTGCCAGAGCCTTTCCGTTTCCAATTTATTGAAGTTTCCTTGAAAATGCAGAATTCAGAATTAAGTGGCATACTTTGTGCTTTCCCTATTTGCACTCAGTAAGAGGTCAGACATAATTGAATGTGGGTCTGCATTGTAGACCTAGGAATGAACTCATTTGAAGATTCCCAGACTTTGATCAATCCAGTTGATCACTTTGCTTCGCTGATTCCATATTCAGTTTCTATTTTTTTCATTGTGGTAAAAACCAGAAAGTGTTTAAGGTGCTAATTTTGCAGATTGGTATCATTTGAACTGTTTTCTTTCAGAATAAGTTAATTTAGGGGTCATGTTCCACATGTGACATTCAATCAGGCTTCAGAGGTTGAGCTTCTAAAAGATCTTTTGATGGATTTACGAATTCAGTTTCGAAGGCAATTTATTTAGTTTGCAGTGCGGAAAAGAGTTACGTTTTTAGAATGGCCATTTTGCATAAGTGATATCTTTCTATCTAAAAGATATTTTCAGGGTTCAATTGTGGGAACATCCTCATTGCATATGAATGTACTATCTGACTTGATGGAGAAGTTTCAGAATGTGATTTAGTCATTTTGCAGTGGTCAATCTAAGGGAGATTTATGTTATTTCAACGTTTGCATTTGCATAATCTTCTGAAAATGCTAAGTTTGTTTATTTGCTTCTTGCACCAGATGACAAATTTGGCAAGCCCCTTCTGTGTGTGTATTCAATGGTAATGAATGAATCTTCTTTCCAAATGACGAGGTTAGTTTACTTGTTTCAGTGAATTTTTGAGGCCAGTTGTGGAAGCCAATTGCCATTTAAAGGTTCAAATTTGCAAAGGTGATTTTAAAGTCGTTTATTTGATGACAATTAAGATAGTTTGCATAATATCTTTCACACTACATACATCATAAGAGATTAGAAGGGGAAGATGTGGATTATGTGAATGAGGTGCATGGACTTTTGGAAGATTGTCTGTGAAGTGCATCCAAATTTGCATGATTCAGTTCCTGGACAACCAAAGAGCATAAGCAATGAGACATTAGAAGGATTATCGCATACAATTGAATCAATAAGTGATGAAAAGAAGCTTTGAATTCAAAAGTTTTTATTTTTGTCTACAGTTGAATGACCTTGGGAAGTTTTTGATTGAACTTTGGAATTTGATGGATACTCCATTAATAGAAAGGGAACTATTTGAAAATGTTGTATTCGTTTTCAAAGTGTCAGACAATCAATGGTGTGCACATAATGTATTTGTTGGCAGGGCTCACAATGCCATTTCCAATGCAATGAAGGTTAGCGCAGGGGATACCAAATGAACTGTATTGTGTAAAGGTTAAAATAAATAAAGTTAAGAGTTGCATTGTCATGTTTCTGCGCTATTTTTGAAGGCTATGTACTAAACCCAGCGCATAGTTTTTTAAAGCAAGGGCCAGTGTAAGGTGTCAATGCGCAGATAAAGAGGCTAATAGCCAGGCATTGTTTATTATAGCTGCCCAGATAGATAAGTTGCGCAGATTTTGAAAAATAGAGAGCAATAAATACAAATGGCAAAGGCATAAATGTTCTGCACAAATCACCAGATGAGTAAGCATTGCACAACAGACTTTGGATGCTATGTAATGCTTGAAGTCAGAGGAAAATTTATTACCAATTACTCACGCCATGGAAGATGGAAAGGCACATGCTATTTTTGGGGAGCCAATATCAATCTAATGCCATTTCCATAGCCAGCGAAGCAATACAGACCAAGCATGAACTGTTTGACCAGAATGCCTCAGTGAGATGCCTTCTCATGCTGCGATGATTTCAGATGGGTGTGCAGAATGTATTGATTGAGGGAGCTTTTGAAACTTCCATGCTAATGTAATCCACAGGCATAAAGCCATATTCCACAAGGTATTTTCAGACTATGCGATGGACAGAGGTAAAGCCAAGTTCCCAGCCCTTTCTGCACAGAGTAATATGAGGGTTGTTTTGATTGCTTTGTCTTCAAATCTGCAAAGTTGAATGCCCACGCAACATAAGGAGCCACTGTTTTGAGCATTTTAAATTGTAAGGGGAAAAACTTCATTACATAATGTGTTACGCAGGGAATGTATTATGAAGTTTGATATTGCAAACTATAAACACCATACCCAAGTTTGTGCAGAATCTATTACATGGAGGAAGTTTTAAAAAAAATGTTATTATAACAATGTTTGTTTGTAGTAAAAGATATTGAAATCCTGCGTAGCATGAAAAGGAAGGGAGTTTCATAAGTTTTAAAACTTTTAAATGCAAACCAGACCATAGAACAGTCTGCGCAAGCCATGGGAGGAGCCCAGCATTACATTGCAAAAACATAGCCATAGAGAATATGCGATAGTTTTTGGGGAAAAGTTTTGAGTTTCATGAAAGATTTTGAGTTGATCTGCAGATGTAAATCCGTGGGGAGGGGTGTTTTTCCCTCTAAAACAAGTTTATGGTCTCTTTTAATAGAGATATGACACCATTAGTGAGCAGTTTACTCAGTGAAGTCCCAGAAAATGCAAAACAATGAAATTCTTTTATCCCATATGGCCTGTGCAGTAGCATTTTCGATCTTTATAAACTAAAATTCTAACTCTCATTGTAAATAAGAGAGCCCAGAGGCTCTTGGCGAGCTCTTGAGGGCTAGAGGAATGAAGCCATGCACAAACCACTGTATTTTGAGGAAAATTTTGAAAATGCCTTTGAAACATGAAAATAAATTATCCCACATTGTTCCTGTTGGTTGTATTTCTTGTTTTGGCAGTTTTCATGGGTCCTTGTCCTGCTCCCTGTGCTATGGTGTTTCCAATTTAGTTATCTATCATTCCTTGTGGCCTTACCTGTGTCAATTTTTTAGGTTTTCAAGCCTAAACCTAACTCAATTTGCAAAAAATTGAAAACCCTAGGATATCCAAGTATTAAACGTTAAAAATAAACCCTAAGTCATGTCATTCTATTTCAATGTTACTTTTTCTATTCACTTAAGGCATGTGTTTCAATTGAATCGCCTTGTCGCGATACCTCAAACGAATATTCCAATTGTCTTCCTAACTTCGTGTTTTCCTTTTGTCGCATGGTCTCGTTCAAAGTTTAGCATATTCCTTCAGTATCATGAGACTTACCAATTTATTCATGTCAGGTAGTCGCAAGATGACCATGTTATAAGGCTTTATGCAGAAGGGACCCACTGCTTAGTCGGGTGATCGCAGGAGATTCTTAACAGTTATCAAAATGTCTTCAGACTTCGCGATCACTTCATGTCGCGTTATCGCCAAATCAATCAAAGATTGAAATTTAAGTCAGGTTTTTAGTCGCATGATCTCGAGATAAAACAACGGTTAAGAAATTTTGACCAAGACTTCGTGACTGACCGTTTGAGGTTTTGCAGTAAAGTATAGTCGGGATGTGGCCAGAACTAGATGGTGACTCAATTCTATAATATGCAGTAAGTAAACCAATGATTGTGTGACATGTGTCATGAGGCAAGGGGACGTTCAAAGGATTATCGCATTATCGCCAGAAGGAGAAAATGGACTCAGCGACAACGAGACTAAGTACTTTCTCTTCAGTCGCGGTGTTTGAGAAAGATTTAAGGGTATACATGAGCATATAGAGATTAAGCGATGGCCGTAGGATAAAGAGATTAGAGGATCTAACGGTGGTCACAAAGTCTGAGAAGAAAAGTGCCAAAAGGAAAAAGTCCTCCCGACTTGGTGATTAAGGTATGTCGCATAGTCGTCAGAAAGGGAAAAAGGGCGCATACAACTTGTTATGGTAAAATTAAACACTTAGCTACAGAGAGATAACCGTAAAGGGTTAAGGGAAATAGTATGTCACAAGGTCTCAGAAGGAATGATGAGTTACTCTTAACTGTGCGCGACTATGATTTTAGTTGTGTCGCATGATCGCCAGATCGTGACTTGGGTCAGCCAAAGGTAAGAATATGCATTGTCGCCATGTCTCGAGATGAAACCATGGGTTAGTGACAGAGGCCCGTGACAAAGAGACTTAATGTAGTTGCGCAGTCGCTTGATCCCAAAATCTAAAAAATGGCGGCAGTTTTTTGATGTGACAGTGTGAATCGCTTGGTAGCCAATCACAGGCTTGCATTTTGATTACTGTGCAAAAAGAGTAGTTGAGATGTAACACAGTTAATGAATTATAATGTGACATGTCAGCCCTTTTGAATGTATTTGGATTTCTCTGAGGATTCACTTTAAAAAATTTGATTTCCTATCAAGCACAGGAACTACAGCTAGGTTTTTATTCAAGTTCACAGCATGCCAAATTAATGAAAGAACTGATGTTTCTGAATTATGAGCTATGTACTCTGAATGATGGCTATAAGGAGCTGATGGTGCATTCATTTTCATTCATCGTTCTTTTAGTCTTTTAGAGCCCAAGTTGTTAATTTTTTAGAAGAGAGGTATTTTTCTCAGTTTGCAGTGTTTCCAAAGTTGATCATAGAATTCTAAATTTCAGGAAATTATGCACAGGACAGTCTATTGATCTCAGAAATAGTTTTGTTTCAATATCAGTAAGGAAAAGGAGATTTAGGGTGTTGCAAACATGAGTGAGGCTATGATTTTTTCTTTGACAAGTGGAGGGAGTGAAGAAGAACAGAAAGGAAAGGCAAGTTTCTCTGATGAGTTTCTACGTCTCCTGCATGGTTCAACGCAAAATAAGAAGGCTAATGCTAATGTCCTCTTGGATGAGTACAAAGATATTTGAGATGGTGTGACTCCGGGGACAACAGGTTTATCCCTTTTCAATTATTTTTATAAAAATTTTGATAAGCCCATCCCAGTATCAAACCCTTGGACATGTGGTTTAGCTAGGTTGCTTGTTCCTGATGTCTTCCTAGATGTAGACCTATTTTTAGACCTAGCTAATCACTATGATGTTTTGACAAAGACCATAAAAATGGATGATGGCACTGCCCTGCTAATATTAAATAGAAACTCATTCATGCAAGCCTTTGGCTTATTTAGCACCATGTCTACTAAGATTGACATGACAAAGCAGGAGAAGAGGTACAGTTCAAAGCTTGCTATTGCAAAAGGCTTATTGCAGAAACACATGTTAAAAAAAGTGAAAAAATACTTAGATCCTATGGCCAAGCCAAATCCATATTATTATAAGGATCTACACTTCTACATTAAGTATAACTCTTATGCCCTATGTAGAGTGCTAGGGCTAGATGGAGATGCAAAGAAAATCAATGCTGGCATCTTAATGATGGTACTAGACTTGAAAAAGGTGCATTCAAGCACCAACTATGACTATATTCAGCATATGATTGATGAAATGCATGAGGGTTTCATTGCAACCCAGAAAAGACTAAAGAATCCCAAGGAGAAGGAGCCTAAATTTTTGCATTACTCAGTCCTAATGCATCTCCTTTTATACTTCAATTTTGTAATCATGGATGTTAATAATTTAACTCCTCAAAGATTCTATCAAACGACACCAAATCCTATCCAGTTTTGGGTGAGGGTTTGGAATTACACTTCTAGGGAGTGTGACTACTGTGCTTTTCAGAATTGGATTGTATATCCAATTGTACAAAGTTTGGGAACAAGCAGGACAAGAGTCCCATTGAAAATTATACAACTGCTTAGGCCCTGTGAGTATACAGATAATTCACTTGGAAGACATAATTGGGGTGATTTATTCTTGGAGGAGAATTATACCGTTATCAGAGTATATGGGTGTATTCATCCACCTCATTTATTACCATATCATGTGCCTGCAAGAGTAGCTGCAATGGAATTCATATGGCATTTATTATTAATAGATAATGAGCACTTTGCACCGCACAAAAAGTGGACTATAACCCCTAGGCAATTTAAGATTTCCAACTTTACAATTGGCAAGAATGCCATTGATGAAGTGGGTCAATGGTTGGAGAAGTACAGAATGGGGGCAGCCCCTTATAGATACATTGACCCAGAGGGTTTGATGGCAGGGTTTAGGAAGTTACATACTCCTACAATCCCTAATACAAATGTTCACTGTGAGTGTATTGAAGAAGATGCAACAAGAAACATCTTGGATGAAGATGACATCCATACTAGAAGACTGAGAATCTAGGAGTTGCTGAAGCTGGAGAAACAAATAAAAAGAAATAGGTTGTCTTTTGGGGGGTTTTACCCTGACCTCCCATATTTTTATAGAATCAAGGCCATGATAGATAACTATTATGTGCTTATAGAGAAACTGGATACAGTCCTGGATAAGAAAGGTGCTCAAACACCTGAGCACTCAGGGTTAGAATATGAGAGTGGTAGTGACAGTGATTATGCACGTCCTCCCATGTATCCTTCATGACAACAAGCCTTAGAGAAAGAAATGGCTGAGATTCCACAGTTACAGGGAGCAGAGGGTCATATTATAGATCTGACAGTTGCTACCCAGCCTGATGATATAGAGGAGCCTGTTGCGAAGAGGGAGAAATTGAAAGTAGGGTAGCCTTCAGTGGAAGGACAAAGCAAGAAAAAGGATAAGGCTAAGGCCTTAGTACCTAGCACCAGGTTATATGATCATAACCTGAGAAAGACAAT
The DNA here is from genome assembly GCA_018584345.1 of Thuja plicata. Classification (NCBI taxonomy): domain Eukaryota; kingdom Viridiplantae; phylum Streptophyta; class Pinopsida; order Cupressales; family Cupressaceae; genus Thuja; species Thuja plicata. Next base: position 1,672,067 of record MU225001.1, on the reverse strand, counting down.
CAGGGAAGGCAAGAAACAATAGCCTGACGTAGATGAGGAAGTTGAGATTCCACTCAAAGCTTGTGTTGATGAAAGATTGCTTCATCAACAAAAATTTCTAGATGATGATAGCTTTGTAAAAATAGAGGAGTTTAAAGACTTCCTAACGTGGCATAAAACAGAGCAAATAAGATCCCAATTAACAGTTGATGGGAAAGAAACAATTACAAATGAAGCCTTAGTGGCTTTACAGAATTATGATCCTGAAAATGAGGATATTTCACCCGAGGATGCCAGGAAGATGGTGCTGGGAAGTGGAATATTGTTGGATAAGGGATGGGATTTGGCATCTGCCTTCATCATAGACCAAATCAGAAAGCAGCCAGCTCTTAAAATGGCTAGTGAGGTCCAAGTAGAAGATATGATAAAAAGATTTGGGTATAGACCAAAATCTCAGGCTTTTGCAATGTGGAGCCTAAGCCCAAAAGACCAGAAGCCCTAGTTAGTAAATATTCAAGAAAATATGGTGGGAAATAAAATGGTGTGGTTTGTACAAAATACAGGGGACTTAGAAATCTCCCAAATTATGACACACTGGGCTCAACTGAATGAAGACAAGACCAAACAATTGTCTGAAAGGTACAGTACTTTGTTGGAAGAAACAAGTGCATTGTCTAAGGATAGGGATATGTGCCACATACAACTGTACCAGAGGGTTCAGATTGTAAAGAAATTACTGGAGGAGTTGGAGACAAAGCCTGAGGTAGTATATGTACCTGCACACAACCACCACCAATGCAAATTGAAGATAAGCCTAAGTCAGAAGAGGCTATGGAACAAAAGGTAGATGAAGAAAAGGGAAATGCAATAGCTTTGAAGGTATTGAAAGGCATACTACAACATAGAATTGAGATTCTAAAGGATAAAAATGATGTTGTAGTCAGTACATATAATAAGTTGCCAACCTTGCATACAGAGGTAATGGGGTACCTTGCTATTCTAAACCCTTACTTCACAAAGTGGTCTGCTAGGGCAAATTTATTTGAGAAGTTGTCATCTTTACAAGCTATAAGAGCAGATTTTCCTAAAACAGTAATTGAAGTGGGAGATGAGATCAAAAGAGTCAATATTGGTCTCTCATTCTTCAAAGGAAAATTAAACCAGATAGAGGTTAAATTGAGCCTCTTTTAAAATGATTTCAATAAGTTTATTCCTTCCTTAAGGGGAAATGATGACCAAGTAAAGGCTGTAGATGCTTGG
>MU225001.1:1656442-1667253 GCA_018584345.1 Thuja plicata | reverse complement strand
TTCCACTCATAAGAAAAGCTTCAGATGAAGAGAAGGCTAGAATTACTGCTGAGTTAGTGAATAAAGCTAGAAGCAATTACCATTTAAGAAATAGGGTGGTAGGTGGAACTAGTAGCCAGCCCTCAGGTGTTTTCATTAAGGACAATAAACCAGGCACTCAGTGTGTTCAGAAAAAAGAAGAACCTAGAGAAAATCTAAATAAACACAAGGTCAAGGTCATCACAAAATTTGTAGAGCCAAATGCTATACAAGTTGAAAAGGGTCAAGAAAAAATTGTTCTTGTTCAAAAGACAGAAAATAAAAGGTTGAAAGAGCCATCTCAAAAGAAACATAGTGAAGATAATGAAGTTACCATTGATAAGTCAAAACATACAGATATTTGTTATACTCCAGTAGACATGGGTCAATGTTTGTCTTAGATGACAGTTAAGGTACCATTTCTTGAAATGATGAGGATCAAGGAACATAAGGAAAAAGTGATGTCATTATTAAACAGTGTACCTATAATAAAAGTCCAAAACCCAGTATATGTATCTAAGAAGCCACCTATCAAGGGAAGTGGGGATGAGATGTTGACATCTGAGATCCCTTAGATATTCTTGAATGCTACTTCTGCTCCAAAGGTGGTGGACCCATTTTTTCTTTCATTAATAATCAATGATAAAATGCTCAAGAATTGTATGATTGACTCAGGAGCTTCTAATACAGTTATGCCAGTTGAGATCATGAAGGCAATGGGGCTACAAGTTGATACACCTCATGGGAGATGTAGAGCTATGGATTCTAGAGAAGTCCCTGTAATTGGTACCACTGAGGCCATGCCCTATAGACTGGCACTTTGCCCTGATATAGTGACGACAATGAATGTTCTTGTGGTTGATATACCACCCCATTATGGCATGTTGTTATCAAGGAAATGGAGTGCCTCAATGGGAGGAAGTATACAAAATGATTTGTCATATGCTACTTTTAATATTGCCGGGGAGAATGTTAGTGTTTTGAGAGAAAGCCAAACTCCCCACATGATAGAAAAATATGAGGATACTCATATTAATTGTTGCATTGACATAGACTTGGAAAATTTCAGAATGCAACAGGATGAGCATAAAGATCAAGTAGTTTTTTTTTTAAGTAAGGAATTAATCTCACAAGGAGATGGGATATGGAAAATGTACTTTGATGGTGCTTGCTCTAAAGAAGGATCAGGGGCAGGAGTATTATTGATATCCCCATCACGTACAACTTTTAAATACTCATTTCTTCTAGCTTTTTAGTGTACTAAAAATACTGCAGAGTATGAGGCCTTATTTTTAGGACTTGAAATTGCTATCAAACATGGTATAAAATGTTTAAAGGTTTATGGTGACTCTGAATTAGTGGTAGCACAAGTCAGATCCAAATATGCTGTAAAAAATGATAGATTGAAAATGTACAAACACGCTATTTGGGATCAACTTGAGATGTTTGATGCTTTTAATATAACCTAGTTGGAAAGGTCAAAAAATATTATGGCTGATTTTCTAGCAAATTTTGCTTTGAAAAATGATGATTTGACCTTACATGGAGTATCAATACTCGAAGTTAAAACAAGACCAGTTGTCCCAGATAACATATATAACTGGCAAGTGTTCTAAGATGATCAAGATATTCTAAGGTTCATGCAATGTTTAGATCAGTATGAAAACCAGAGCATAGATTGCAGTTCCTTATTAGAATCAGATAATGGAAAGGAATGCATCTTTGGAAATGAAGTTGTTCAATTGAGTTCTAATCTGATTCCTAAGGGTTTGGTTGAACTTGAAGCATTGTTTGTCAGCCAACAAAATGATTCAGCAAAGATAAGTAATGTTAACATTGAGGATTTGGAAGAAGTCAATTTAGGATCAGAAAATGGTCCTCAGATAGTTTATATAGGAAAAGGTTTGGACTCTCATGTAAGGATAAACCTGATCAAGTTACTGAGAAAATACAAGCATGTTTTTTCTTGGTCATATGAGGACTTGAAGGCATATAGAGAGGACCTTTTTCAACATGAAATTCCTTTGAAATTAGATGTCAAGCCATTTAGACAGAAACAAAGGCCCATTAACCCCTTGTTGGCTCCTAAAATGCAGCAGGAATTGATGAAACTCAAGGATGCTGGGATAATTCAACCTATTAGACATTCAACATGGGTATCAAATCTAGTTCCGGTTAGAAAGAAGAATGGTGACATTAGATTATGTGTTGATTTCAGAAATCTCAATATTGCTTCATTGAAGGATAATTATTCACTACCTAATATGGAGGCAATGTTGCATAAGGTGACTAGTTGTGAATTGTTGTCAATGATGGATGGTTTTTCAGGTTACAACCAAGTTCTAGTCAAAGAGTTAGAGCAATATAAGACTGCATTTACTACTCCTTGGGGAACATATGTTTATATCAGGATGCCTTTTAGTTTGATAAATGTAGGAGCAACTTTTCAGAGAGCCTTGGATGTTTCTTTTAAAGAGTTTATTGGTTTATTCATGGTTGTTTACCAAGATGACTTAACTGCATATTGAAAGAGGGCTAATGATCATTGTGATTATTTGGGTAGGATTTTTAATAAAGCATTAGAATATGGTGTTTCATTAAACCCTAAGAAATGTCATTTTGCAGTTAAAGAGGGAAAGTTGCTTGGACATGTAGTGTCCAGGGAAGGGGTAAGAATAGACCCTGAAAGGGTAGAGGCAATTCAGAAAGTAGATGCTCCAAAAAACTTAAAAGGTGTGCAATCTTTCTTAGGAAAGATTAATTTTGTCAGGAGATTTGTAGCCAATTTTGCTGAAATTGTGAAGCCCATTGTGAAATTACTAAAAAGGGATACTAAGTTTGTTTGGGATGATGAGGCTCAACAAGCTTTTGAAAGAATAGAGAAGGCAGTGCAGGAAACTCCAGTGTTGAAATCTCCAGATTACACTAAGCCTTTCTCCCTATTTTTATTTGCTTCATTTCATACAATTGCTGCAATTTTTCTACAGAAAGATGAGCAAGGATTTGAACATCCCATAGCCTTTTATAGTAAGTCCTTGCAAGCTGCAGAACTTAACTATGAAATAATGGAAAAGCAGGCATATGCATTGGTAAAGGCTGTGAAGTCTTTTGGGCCCTATTTGGTGTGTGCCAAGGTGCAGGCCTGTGTTCCACATTCAGCAGTAAAAGATATTCTTACACAGTTAGAGGTTACTGGTAAGAGGTGCAAGTGGATTACAAGAATTCAAGAGTTCAATCTGGAAATCAATATCACCAAACTGGTAAGAGGTCAAGGCTTGGCCAAACTCATGACAGAGGAGAACCTGGATTTAGTGCAATCAAATTAGACAGAAGCACATGACCAAGCCATTACCAGTATAGAGAGGCAACCATATTACACTGATATTGTTTTCTTCCTCAAAAACTCTAAGTGTCCTAATCATTTGTCTGATAATCAGAAGAGGAGTCTAAAACTGCAAGCTCAAAGATATGTTTTGATTCAAGGAGATTTGTTCTGGAAAGATAGGATTGCTATGCCTTGACAAACATCAAGTTGAGAAAGTTCTAATTGAGATGCATGAAGGACAATGTGGAGGTCACTTTCCTGCTAAGACCACTGCCCATAAGATTTTGAGGGCAGTATATTATTGGCCTACTCTGTTCAAGGATACTTACATACATGTTAGGAAATGTGAACCATGTCAGAGGTTCTCCAATAAATTGAAATTTGCAGGTGCTCTGTTGCTTAACCCAATGAGTACTGAGGCTCCTTTTGTTGTATGGGGCATTGATTTTATTGGTGAATTTCAAGAAAAGTCTAGTGCAGGGCACAGTTGGATTTTAGTTGCCACAGATTACTTTACTAAATGGATTGAGGCTATCCTCACAAGGAAACCAACTAGTAAGGTGGTTACTGAATTTTTGTTAGAAAACATTTTGACCAGATTTGGAGTACCTAATAAATTAATAATGGACAATGCTATGAGTTTTAGATCAGAGGAAATGACAAGTTTCTGTGAGCAATACGGGATTACAATATCATATTCATCCCCTTATCATCCACAGGCCAATGGACAAGCTGAGTCTAGCAATAAAAGCATATTGAAAATATTGAAGAGGACTCTGGAACAAAATAAAAGGACTTGGCACACAAAACTGAGATTAGCTCTCTAGGCTGACATGATAACACTTAAGAAGGCAACGGGTCAATCTCCTTTTGAGTTGGTGTATGTTCTACAAGCAAGATTGCCTATTAACAATTTGTTTCCCATTTGCCAATTCATACAGGAGGAACATCTAGATGTCTCTGACAATATGCAAAATAGAATGATGCAGCTGATGGAATTAGATGAAATAAGGAGAAATAGTTAGAGAGAAAATGTGAAGCTACAGCAAAAAATGAAATATCTTTTTGACAGGAGGGCTACTGAGAGAAAGTTCCAAATTGATGATTTAGTTCTCCAATGGAATGCAAGGGCAGAGGACAAAGGCAAGCATAAGAAGTTTGAGTCTCTATGGCTAGGACCATTCATTATTGCAGAAAAATTTGGCAAAGACTCATATTTGTTGAAAAATATGGAAGGAGATCTCTTTGAGTTGCCTGTGCATGGGCAGTTTTTGAAGCCTTTCTTTGAGTAAAAGTTCAAAGTGCTCAAGTAAGTATGTATTATATTTTCTTCTCCTTGTCCCTTGTTTGTAAGTTCTGTACATATTTCCCTTTCTATTTTAGAGTTTTGCTCCGTTGAAAGTTGTGGTCTGCAACCAGAGATTATGTGGTTCTTTGTCATAAACTTTGTTTAGCCAATCCTCATTAGAGCCACTTTTGGTTGTATTTCTTGTTTTGGTAGTTTTCATGGTTCCTTGTCCTACTCTCTATGCTATGGTGTTTCCAATTCAGTTATCTCTCGTTCCTTGTGGCCTTACCTGTGTCAAGTTTTCAAGCCTAAACCTAACTCAATTTGCAAAACCTTGAAAACCCTAGGCTATCCAAGTATTAAACATTAAAATTAAACCCTAAGTCATGTCATTCTATTTCAATGTTACTTTTTCTATTCACTTAAGGCATGTGTTTCAATTGAATCGCCTTGTCGTGACACCCTGAACAAATATTCCAATTGTCTTCCCGACTTCGTGTTTTCCTTTTGTCGCATGGTCTTGTTCAAAGTTCAGCATATTCCTTCAGTATCACGAGACTTAGCGATTTCTTCATGTCGGGTAGTCGCAAGATGACCATGTTATAAGGCTGTATGCAGAAGGGACCAACTACTTAGTCAGGTGATCGCAGGAGATTCTTAACAGTTATCAAAATGTCTTCAGACTTTGCGATCACTTCATGTCGCGTTATCGCCAAATCAATCAAAGATTGAAAGTTAAGTTAGGTTTTCAGTAGCATGGTCTCGAGATAAAACAACGGTTAAGAAATTTTGACCAAGACTTCACTGCTGACTATTTGAGGTTTTGCAGTAAAGTATAGTCGGGATGTCGCCAGAAATAGATGATGACTCAGTTCTCCAATATGCAGTAAGTAAACCAATGATTGTGTGACATGTGTCATGAGGCAGGGGGATGTTCAAAGGATTATCACATTGTTGCCAGAAGGAGAAAATGGACTCAGCAACAATGAGACTAAGTACTTTCCCTTCAGTCGCGGTGTCTAAGAAAGATTTAAGGGTATACATGAGTATATAGTGATTAAGTGACGGCCGTAGGATAAAGAGATTAGAGGATCTGACAATGGTCACAAAGTTTGAGAAGAAAAGTGCCCTAAGGAAAAAGTCCTCCTGAATTGGCGATTAAGGTATGTCACGCAGTCGTCAGAAAGGGAAAAAGGGCGCATACAACTTGTTATGGTAAAATTAAACACTCAGCGACAGAGAGATAACCGTAAAGGGTTAAGGGCAATGGTATGTCACAAGGTCTCAGAATGAATGATGAGTTACTCTTAACTGTGCACGACTATGATTTCAGTTGTGTCGCATGATCGCCAGATCGTGACTTGGGTCAGCCAAAGGTAAGAATATGCATTGTTGCCATGTCTCGAGATGAAACCATGGGTTAGTGACAGAGGCCCACGACAAAGAGACTTAATGCAGTCACGCAGTCGCCTGATCCCAAAATCTAAAAAATGGCGGCAGTTTTTTGATGTGACAGTGTGAATCGCTTGGTAGCCAATCATAGGCTTGCATTTTGATTACTGTGCAAAAAGAGTAGCTGAGATGTAAGACAGTTAATGAATTATAATGTGACATGTCAGCCCTTTTGAATGCAATTGGATTGCTCCAAGGATTCACTTTCAAAAATTTGATTTCCTGTCAAGCTCAGGAACTACGGCTAGGTTTTTATTCAAGTTCACAACATGTCGAATTAATGACAGAACTGATGTTTCTGAATTATGAGTTGTGTACTCTGAATGATGGATATAAGGAGCTGAAGGTGCATTCATTTTCATTCACCGTGCTTTCAGTCTTTCAGAGCCCAAGTTGTTAAGTTTTTTAGAAGAGAGGTATTTTTCTCAGTTTGGAGTGTTTCCAAAGTTGATCAGAGAATTCTAAATTTTAGGAAATTGTGCACAGGACAGTCTGTTGATCTTAGAAATAGATTTGTTTCAATATCAGTAAGGAAAAGGAGATTCAGGGTGTTGCAAACATGAGCAGGGCTATGAGTGTTGCTTCGAAAAGTGGAGGGAGTGAAGAAGAACAGAAAGGAAAGGCAATTTTCTCTGACAAGTTTCTACGTCTCCTGCCTGGTTCAACGCAAAATAAGAAGGCTAATGCTAATGTCCTCTTGGATGAGTACAAAGATATTCGAGATGCTGTGACTCTGGGGACAACAGGTTTCTCCCTTTTCAATTATTTTTATAAAAATTCTGATAAGCCCATCCCAGTATCAAACCCTTGGACATGTGATTTAGCTAGGTTTCTTGTTCCTAATGTCTTCCTACATGTAGACCTATTTTTAGACCTAGCTAATCACTATGATGTTTTGACAAAGACCATCAAAAGGGATGATGGCACTGCCCTACTAATATTAAATAGAAACTCATTCATGCAAGCCTTTGGCTTATTTAGCACCATGTCTACTAAGATTGACATGACAAAGCAGGAGAAGAGGTACAGTTAAAAGCCTGCTATTGCAAAAGGCTTATTGCAGAAACACATGTTAAAAGAAGTGAAAAAATACTTAGATCCTATGGCCGAGCCAAATCCATATTATTATAAGGATCTACACTTCTACATTAAGTATAACTCTTATGACGTATGTAGAGTGCTAGGGATAGATGGAGATGCAGAGAAAATCAATGCTGGCATCTTAATGATGGTACTAGACTTGCAAGAGGTACTTTCAAACACCAGCTATGACTATATTCAGCATATCATTGATGAAATACATGAGAGTTTCATTGCAACCTGGAAAAGACTAAAGAATCCCAAGGAGAAGTAGCCTAAATTTTTGCATTACTCAGTCCTAATGCATCTCCTTTTATACTTCAATTTTGTAATCATGGATGTTAATAATTTAGCTCCTTAGAGATTCTATCAAACAGCACCAAATCCTATCCAGTTTTGGGTGAGGGTTTGGAATTACACTTCTAGGGAGTGTGACTACTGTGCTTTTTAGAATTGGATTGTATATCTAATTGTACAAAGTTTGGGAACAAGAAGGACAAGATTCCCATTGAAAATTGTACAACTGCTCAGGCCCTGTGAGTATACAGATAATTTGCCTGGAAGACATAATTGGGGTGATTTCTTCTTGGAGGAGAATTATACCATTATCAGAGTATATGGGTGTATTCATCCACCTCATTTATTACCATATCATGTGCTTGCAAGAGTAGCTGCAATGGAATTCATATGACAGTTATTATTAACAGATAATGAGCACTTTGCACCGCACAAAAAGGGGACTATAACCCCTAGGCAATTTAATATTTCCAACTTTACAATTGGAAAGAATGCCATTGATGAAGTGGGTCAATGGTTGGAGAAGTACAGAATGGGGGCAGCCCCTTATAGATACATTGACCCAGAGGGTTTCATGGCAGGGTTTAAGAAGTTATATACTCCTACAATCCCTAATACGAATGTTCATTGTGAGTGTATTGAAGAAGATGCAACAAGAAACATCTTGGATGAAGATGACATCCATACTAGAAGACTAAAAATCGAGGAGTTGCTGAAGCTGGAGAAGCAAATAAAAATAAATGGGTTGTCTTTTGGGGGGTTTTACCCTGACCTCCCATATTTTGATAGAATCAAGGCCATGATAGATAACTATTATGTGCTTGTAGAGCAACTGGATACAGTCCTGGACAAGAAAGGTGCTCAAACACCTGAGCACTCAGAGTCAGAATATGAGAGTGGTAGTGATAGTGATTATGCACATCCTCCCATGTATCCTTTTCCATAACAAGCCTCAGAGTAAGAAATGGCTGAGATTCCACAGTTATAGGGAGCAGAGGGTCATATTATAGATCTGACAGTTTCTACCCAGCCTGATGATATAGAGGAGCCTACTGCGAAGCGGCGGAAATTGGAAGTAGGGCAGCCTTCAGTGGAAGGACAAAGCAAGAAAAAGGATAAGGCTAAGGCCTTAGTACCTAGCACCAGGTTATATGATCATAACCTGAGAAAAACAATTAGGGAATGCAAGAAACAACAGCCTGACTTAGATGATGAAGTTGAGATTCCACTCAAAGATTGTGTTGATGAAAGATTGCTTCATCAACAAAAATTTCTAGATGATGACAACTTTGTAAAAATAGAGGAGTTTAAAGACTTCCAAAGGTGGCATAAAATAGAGAAAATAAGATCCCAATTAACAGTTGATGGGAAAGAAACAATTACAAATGAAGCCTTAGTGGCTTTACAAAATTATGATCCTGAAAATGAGGATATTTCACCCGAGGATGCCAGGAAGATGGTGCTGGGAAGTGGAATATTGTTGGCTAAGGGATGAGATTTGGCATTTACCTTCATCATAGACCAAATTAGAAAGCAGCCAGATCTTAAAATGGCTAGTGAGGTCCAAGTAGGAGATATGATAAAAGGATTTGGGTATAGCCTAAAATCTCAGGCTTTTGCAATGTGGAGCCTAAGCCCAAAAGACCAGAAGCCCCAATTAGTAAATATTCAAGAAAATATGGTGGGGAATCAAATGGTGTGGTCTGTACAAAATACAGGGGACTTAGAAATCTCCCAAATTATGACACACTGGGCTCAACTAAATGAAGACAAGACCAAACAATTGTTTGAAAGGTACAGTACTTTGTTGGAAGAAACAAGTGCATTATCTAAGGACAGGGATATGTGCCACATACAACTGTAACAGAGGGATCAGATGGTAAAGAAATTACTGGAGGAGTTGGAGACAAAGCCTGAGGTAGTATATATACCTGCACAACCACCACCAATGCAAATTGAAGATAAGCCTAAGTCAGAAGAGGCTGTGGAACAAAAGGTAGATGAAGAAAAGGGAAATGCAATAGCTTTGAAGGTATTGAAAGTCATACTACAACATAGAATTGAGATTCTAAAGGATAAAACTGATGTTGTAGTCAATACATATAATAAGTTGCCATCCTTGCATATGGAGGTAATGGGGTACCTTGCTATTCTAAACCCTTACTTCACAAAGTGGTCTGCTAGGGCAAATTTATTTGAGAAGTTGTCATCTTTACAAGCTATAAGAGCAGATTTTCCTAAAATAGTAACTGAAGTGGGAGATAAGATCAAAAGAGTCAATATTGCTCTCTCATTCTTCAAAGGAAAATTAAACCAGATAGAGGTTAAATTGAGCCTCTTTTAAAATGATTTCAATAAGTTTATTCCTTCCTTAAGGGGAAATGATGACCAAGTAAAGGCTGTAGATGCTTGGAAGAGTGAGTTTGACACCAAGATGTCTAGTGAAGATGCATTTCTTTTAGGAGCAGATGTTGATATAGAAGGATTCAATAAAATATTGGATGAAGCCTTCAAAGCAGAGACTAACATCAACAAGTTCCTACTTGATGTCAAAAATATCACTGATGCTAGATGGGACAGACAAAAGGTGCAAGTACAGAGTACTCAGGACTTCAAGTGGTCATCGGATGATGAAGTGAAAGCTTGGGAGGTGATGACTACACCCAAGAAAAAGAAGCGTGTAGTAGAAGAAGAAATTTTGGAGGATGAGTAAGGTGAACACTTGGCACTGCACTGTTCAAGACAAGAGGGACAATTATTACAAAAGGAGAATGTAGGTGAGTAGGCAAGCACAGCTATCCAGACTCAACATAAATACTATTAGCTACCATCTACAAATCTGATTGCAGTCACCAGATCGGGAGAAGAATAAGAAATATCTGTTTCTATCTTTTTGACTTAGTCCTTTCACCGCTTCTTCTCTCTCTTTCTTTTGTCTCCTTTGTAACTTTAGGGTTAGGTTTTCTATGACCATCTGAAACTTGTTGCATCCTTAAAGGATTCCAAGATGGTAAAAAACATATATGTAGCAAAAGAGTTGTAATTGTAAGAGGTCTTTGATGTTGGAATTTTTTGGAGAAGAGAAAATATATTGTAGAATTCAGATATTCTAAATTTGTGTCTATCTTTTGAAGTTGCAAGATCTTTCATGTATGGAAGCTAGATCATATAAATAAAATACAGTGCAATTTTACTCTCTTCAATTGTTGTCTATTTATTCTCTATGTATGCTCTTTTATGTTAAGTTTGCAAGGCATTCTGAAGCATTTTGGTTATTAGGTAACTATCTAATTGCTTGCAAGTTTCTTTTAAGGAAAGAACTAAGTTTTGTGATTAGTTTCAGGGAGCATA